>CM040242.1:213703783-214010692 GCA_022545495.1 Chrysanthemum lavandulifolium
CAAGAAAAAAAGTAGGTTTCGGTTACAAAGTCACTTAGTCGAACTATAACGAAAGGGAGGCTAAGGTTACGAAGTAAGGTCAACTGGTTAAGGAAAGCTTAGGTTATGAAAAAGTTTAGCCGTTAATTAATTAATTAAGTAGTAGTGAGACGTTGGTACGGAGTTGCGTCAGCTGTGGATATAGACAATACACTTGGATGTAAATATTTTTCTAAGTTAAATCATATTTAATTATGTTGTAAGTTTTGTTCCACAAATATTTTACGTGAAAATTATCTAACAACCTTTGGTTCACCATTTTTAGTGGATATATGTGTTGTATTCGGCCCATGTCAATTAATGACGGGCTTAATCTATTTAGCCTACTTTACGAATATTTACATTGTACACAAACACATTTATCAATTATGGGAGAATACATTATTCTAGAACTATTAGTATAAACAAGGACTGTGACGATGCCGCCGCGTTGTGGCGGGGCATTTTATATTTATGAACATACCTGTTGAGCGTTAAAATGCATAGAAAATTGTCGGTGTGTCGACCTCAGAGAAAGCTGATTGGATCACAGACAGTGGTAACGACACCAACGTCATCGCACACTGTGAGCCAATCACTTTCTCTGAGGTCGGTAACCGCAGCTGTTCCCACTGGCCTGCAAAGAAAAAAGAAATTCAATAGAGTTACTATTTTTAATAATCGTTTATGTTTTGTGGAAAATTATGTTGAAGATATGAACGTTTTGGATACGTATGAAAATATATTACTGATTGAATCTTATATATATAAGAAAAATTAATGAGTCTTATCTTGTGATGGGCAAGTGGCAAAGAAAAATGGCTATGTGTTTGCTTTAAAAGCTTTTAATATAATATGTGTCAATGTGCTATGTAGTACATCTGTATCAATTGCAAAAATGTTTCAATATTTTTTTTGCTGAGGAAATGACTGAAGAAGAATGGTATGTATTATGGATAGACATTAGTATGTTTCTAGTTAGGCCTGTGTTTATACAATCGTTTGGATACGCAATCGTTTCGTATATGGGTATGTGCTGTGACAAATGCAAGTGTTTCGAAATCAAACGGTTGGATTTTGAAAAGTGTTACCGCTGGTATTTTCGTGTATGCGTTCATAAAATGCTTAAATAGCGTCTACTTATAAATTTTACATGCAAGTTTCAGGGTATGATATGCGTGGCTGGATTTCAGTAGCATAATAACATAATGCATACAGTTGCAGGATCTGAGTAGCATAAGGACACGATAGTTGTATTAATTTACAACCTAGATTATCAGAACTTCAGTGTGCAGTTACAGTGCTGCTAGTTTTCGTTACATATAAAGACTTGTTACGCTAAGTGCTAGACTGGGGTAACCTACAGTCGTCATCCGAAGCGAAACTGTCGTCGATAAGACTACGACATCGAGGTGACTAACATGGCAGCAATGTCATTCTTGCCTGCTCTTTTTAGTGATTGTAGGTGGCGGTTCCATAGGATCATCTTTTAGTAGCTGTCTGCGAACAGGCGGTTTTGTGTCCTGTGTTTTGGTGGTGGGTTCTTGAACCTCAGAAGAGATTTGTATGGTAGCCGGAGCCAATACCTGAAAGATTTCAGTAGAAGGAGGTGTAGCAGGTAGCAGAGTGTGTGCTTCTTTAGAAATGGCCCGTGTGGTATCTGCAGCTGGTACAGACATGATACTGGATAGAGGAGGTGTCGCCGGCTCTGTTTCCGTCAACGTAACAGGCTCAGTTCCTTTTTCTGCTTCGTTTTTGGCAGCGGTAAGGCAAAGCACTTCGTGTGCAGATTCTACGGATGGCTGCTCGATGGATTCTTCACGTTGAGGTGGTGGCAGCAAGTGGTGTCCGCTTTCCATAACCACGTCGAGTATGTATACTGGGTTTTCCTTGGTTGACTCCGATGCAAAATGCAATTGAAACAGATGAGTTGTTCCTTCAAGCGCGTTCAATACTGGAGGCAATGTGTACGGATCGCTGTGCCCTTCTTCTGATACAACTTTATTGCATTCAGTTACCAAAGAATGCGCCTCGTTACTAAAACATGTTAGTATCAGTGTCCCAGTCTCGTCAGCAATAGAGAGCCTAAAGCAGTAGCTGCAACACAGAGATAGGAGAATGATGAGATAAGAATATGGGTGTTGTTGTGCCACTATGGCGAAGTACATTCCTGGTGACATTAGAGTTGAAATAAGAAAGTGCATACCTGTAGTCTTTTGGTTCCCAAGGATCTGGTTGTATACAGTGGCCGTGAAGGCGGTCGTCAAAGATTTTACATCGACAGTCCGTGCAACGTCGAAAATACCAAGCTCTCCCAGCATGCACATACGTTACAGTTGCAACGACTGTGAACCTGACATTCTGATAAGACAATGAATCATTTAGCTTGTATTCTATGTATTCTGTTTTCTGCATTGGCTAAGAGTCTGACCGTTTGGTTGCGTGGATCTTCACGCAGCAACTCATCTATCGTCGTCCTGTTTCTCAGCTTTTCTTGGTCAATGTTCTCGTATCGTTGGCTCCGTACATTCTGTATGAATGGTGGCGCAAGCAGTTCAGCGTACCTGAGAAGAAATCATATATGGTTTGGTATAGTTGAAGAAATGGAACTATGGTGTGCAAAGTTTAAAAGTCGCGCAGCTAGTAGAGCAAGTTGCGGCTGTGAGTGTAGAAACACTGCATGGAAATACCAAGTGTCGCTGTGAACCTGCTGGAGACCGACGTGTCGCTGTTCCAGGAGTAACCCTCCCACCTACAACAAATGCAAATACCAAGAAAATGAAATAAGAAACGCAAATCTACCAGGACCGCAGCGAAAGACAAATATAGAAATACAGCACAGGCAAACAATCAAGTGCAACAAAACGGAGACATACGTGGGCGTCTACGTCTTCGGAGGCAGCATGATATCGGTACGTGACACGGAAATAGCGACTGACAAAGACCCACGCTTACATGAATGTGGTTGGATCGACAGCACAAAAAGAAGCGGGCAATCCAGCTGGGTCAAGAACATGAAATGAAAAACGTAAGAATTTAAAAAAAACACGATGACCATAAGCAAACAACACAAAAAGGTACAGCACATACACCCGCATGCAGTAGGTGTGGGCATAGGCACTGCTAAAGAAGGTTGCTGGTGAGGTCGCACGACGGCAACAGCTGCAAAAACGGCAATGTATAATGTTGAGCATGCGTGGTTAGTAAAAACCTTTTTTAAATTTGCAATTTGCTTTCGGTATCCTTTTTTTATTCGTTAATGGTCATGCTTTTCAAGTTAAGCGACATTAAACTTTTTTAGATTCCAAGTTAGTATGACTAAAGTAATACGGAGTAATTAAAGAAGAATAAAAAGCCTTGTAGTTATAATTTTTAAATGTCCTTAAGCTTTGTTTTATTAGTATGGGCTATTTTGAATGGCATACCAAATACTTTCGCTTACACAACAGCGAAAGCTAATAGGCAACAGAAAACACAACCGCGAATGACAAAGAGACAGAAATAGCAACACTCACCAGCAGGCCTAACAGTCGGATGACATGACAGCTTCCTGCACCGGTATGTACTGACACAACAGTAAAGGCTAATAAATCAGGACACTCATCATGAAAAGAGGACGCGCATACAAGCATGTAAATCAGAAAAGAAAATAAGAGAAAAAACCAATATATGCACATAACAACTGACCAGGACTCATATGAGACAATGCGTTAAAAGCATGCGATAATCACATATAAAAACAAAGAAACATATAAAGCACAACACGTACACGCATCGAAAGAAGGAAACGATGCACCATTCATAGCGTCAACATCGAGCGATTGCACAGAAACAGAAGTGGCTGTCGCATAAGAGGCTGAGAATAATGAACCGAAGATACATATAACAAAGGAAAAGTAGACGGGAAAATTTAAAACCGAAAAACAAAAGCACCTACCATGACAGGATAACGGAAACATATCATCGACTTTCCTCTTCCCTTTATCAACAGAATCCACAAACGGCGGATCACGGTCAGACCGCGCAGCAGCAGAACCACGATAAGAATCAGGCTCACTAATCGTTATCCCTCTCGTAACTCTAACACTCGTATCAGTATCACTATACACAGGTGTATGAGCATCCAAACAGGTATGTACACCCAAAAAAGGTCCCGAAGCATGTTCCCTAACAACCGTGTCAACCGAAAGACAGCCTGACTGTGACAAAAGACCCACAGCCGTACCTAAATCCTCTAAATCATGGATAACCGACCCGTCATCACTAACAGCAACATCAGCTGCAACACAAACATGTTCCTCCAACCCATACCCAGAACCTAAATCCTCTAAATCATGGATAAGCAACCCGTCATCACTAACAGCAAGGTCAGCTGCAACACAAACATGTTCCTCCAACCCATACCCAGAACTATTCCTACGCCGACCCTTACTTTTAGTTCTCATCTCCTATAACACAGGTTAGAGTAACTACAACGATTCCCTAACAGTCTTACAGCAAGCATAGAACACACATAAACATAGCAGACAAAAAAGACACAAAAAGTAACAAAAACACACATGACTGATACGCAAGAACAAAGAGCTAAGATTGAAACAGCAATTACCTAAGACAAAAGCAAGAAACGATCCAAACGGAAGAAGAAGCGGCAACTGTTGAGGATGATGATGAAGCAAATAATGCCACGTAGAAATCAAAAAGACACGTATATCAGAGGAAACGCAGAAAAGCCGACTGAAAGTGATGGACCTAGCAATTGGGCTGAAGAAAAGCGGTTAAGCCCTAAACGGCACATATGGCTGCCGTTTTACACTCTCGCATTAATATATATATATAATACTAATAGGAGAGCGGTATCATAAACTATGATATTTTATTCCTTACTGGTCTTGGGCCTTATTGTTTTTATGGGCTGTTTACCTTAGCCATATTATGTCCTTCTTACACCAACAGCACCAGATGATTGAGGCCAAGGCAATAAAAAGAGCGTTTTCGTATATGCTGAAGATATGTGTTACCCTTAGTCATCAAACACGTGTCTGGGGTCTCGAAGATCACAGTCACCGCTTACACAAAACCACAGCCTTGAAGTGTTAATTCGGTTTACACAGATATTAGTGACGAAACACGTGTATAGGGACTTGAAAATCACAGCCGTCGCCTCTCTCTCTTTCTTGATCCAGAAAACCAGAAAAAAGTTACAGATTCATAGGAACAGAGAAATAATTAATTGCAGGTATGTGGTGACATATTTTAATTGTAGATTATCCCTTTTTATGTCTTTTGAGTAGATGAATCCGGTTTTTCATGCTCAATTTATTCATGTTTTGATGATTCTTTCTTATTTGGTTGTGGTTGCACGGTGTAAAATCATGTGGGTTCGTCTTATAACACCATGGTTTCTGGGATTCGGTTGAGGTAAAGAGGTTTTGCTGTTATTTTGTTTTGTTTTTCCATCTTCTCCTATACGCCTTGGATCATGATAGAAGGAACAAATTGGCCTGAGACAATGGTATGTAAGTTGTAAATAATCTGGATTAAGATGTTACTTCTTGAACATTTAAGTAGATTGAGCTTATGGGGGTGTTTGTTTCGGTCTATATTAGCTGCCTTATCGCTTATTTGGTTTTGGCCTTATGTTTTTGAAGATCGCTTTTTGTGGCTTATTTTGAAAATTTTTGACTAGCAGACTTTTATATCTAACGAGGTATGTGTTTTTTTTTTCTTCGTTTTTTTTTTTCGAGGTCTTAATTCCAAATTCTTATTTTAGTTTTATTTTAGTAATGGGTCCAATAAAATACAAATTTACATCTATCCGAGATGATATTCAAGATCAGAAAACAAAAGAAACCCGTGAAACGTTATACTATCAGTTTTTAGTAACGTATTCGTATCAATCTTTATAAATGCTTTGTGGTGTTTTTAAAAAATTAAACCTAATCAGTTTTTAGTACTATCTGATCTTTATAAATGCTTTGAGAATAATTTTGCTTGATCCGTATTCGTATCAATCTTTATAAATGCTTTACGGTGTTTTTAAAAAATTAAACATAATCATTTTTTAAACAAACAAGTACTATCTGATCTTTATAAAGATTGAAATAACGGGTCTTTTGATTAGGTTTAATTTTGATTTAATTGAGAATAATTGCTTTGTGGTGTTTTTAGTATGAAATGTCAACATCTTCCGTGTTTTTCAGGTTTGCCGGCAAAAGAAAATGGCTTCCGTATGGGGTCTAACGTGGATTAAGAACTGAAGAAGTTGGCGGTGGAGAGAGTTGACGTCTACCAGGTATAAAAATGAAATTGGCCCATTTGGATTGCTCCTTGAAACTGTAGCTTTAGGAGCTGTCCTAGGACATCACTATTTGGTTTGGGATTTTTGTGTTTATGACTATAAGGGGTATTTGGGATTGCTTATAATATTTGCTTATTTTGAATCAACAAAACGCTTTTGAGTTGTGTCTTCCAGTTTTTAACCTCCAACTAACATCAGGATAATGTGGATTAGATGTTTTGCTATCTTATGTGTTTATAGTTTCTGATGTAAAACACAACACCTTTTCGAAAACAACTTAAATGAGCTAATAATCTCATAAGCTATATAAATATGCAGTCCCAAACACCCACTACCCACTCCCGTATGCTGGCACACTAGCTGACTCACGACTACCTCCAAGTAAGCAAACATTAGACAATTTTCTGTGGTTATGTCGCCACGTTAGTGCATATATGTTCACAGATAATCTAATGTTGTCTGTTAAGGTTATACTGAAAGAACAATACTGCTACCGTTGTAGGTTACTTAGACTTGATAAATGAGGCTGCTGCAAAAATTTTCACACTACCACAAATAGCCAGAGGTACCCAAAATGGTGAGCAGCACACGCTTATTAAACCCTGTATGCAGGTTACTTCAATCACTACTTTCTACTACAAAAAAAGTTCTACTTTTGTCTAAGTTTTGTATATGTTATTTTCGTGGTCGTTCTTTGATAGCCATGTGTCTGGGTTGATGTTCGTAATTTAATTACCTCTGATGTTATTGTTGTCACAGATGTGTCTCATCCTCGGGGAAACCAGTTGGCGGCAACCATCCAACATGATGAAGGAGGGCAGCATCAGAGGTTGCAAGGGCCACATGTATGCCCGCTCATAGGCCAGCATTAGTGCGTGCAGGTCATATCTAAAATATGGCATCAGTTATTGGTAATTCAAATTCCATGTATCTCCTATCGTTAAACTAACAAATTTCTTTCATCCATAAAATGTGTTGTGCATATTCTTATTGATAACCACTGTAGCTGCAATATAATTCTAAGCATAAAGGGTTACAATCTAAATAAAGTTTGTCCTACTCTTACCAACAGGAGCTCTGTGATTCATCGATACCACAACGCAAAAGAGGAGCAACAACTGAAAAGCCCAATTTCTGAAGAAATCAGTTTAGTGGAACAAGCAAAACAATGATACGTAAAGCCATTGCTAGAGAAGGTAAAGAAACATTTTCCACGTGTCTGCGAATTCACTCACCACCAAATGGGTATGTATTAAGCCTTTGTCTATTTGTACATTCACTTTATAGAAAGCAAGTGTGTTATCAGTATGGTGACTGCAGTATGTAGGCAATGGTTTGGCTTAGAAAATGTTTCTTTAACTCTAGCAATGGGTATGTGTTATCAAATGAATGTAGTTTGTTTGTTTTTTTTTTGTTTTTTTGTTTTTTTTTTAAATTTGGAATATTGAATTGGGTTTTTTTTTTTGTGTTTTTGGGAATTTGGTTAAATCGGAAATCGGGTATTGAAATTGACTCGGGTTTTTCAAAAACATTTCCGAGTCGGTTAATTATAATACTATGACTTTGCAGTAACTAAATGCCATTGACATGTGCTTCCATGAGTTTCAATATCACGTTTTGGTATTAACTGTACATTGAAGTTATATAAGTGGTCCAATACCAGTATCATTTTTCCTCTTAAATTTCTTATTAGAATCAGTTATTGTGAATGATTTTGTACAGAAATATTATTCTGACAGGATTACAGCATGCAATAACAACGAAAATACCTAAGAAATGCAAAATTCAAGAACTATTGAATTCAAGAAGGTGGTGGAGGAGAAGCGTTGGGATCTTAATGCTGTTATCGGGAGAAAGTGGAAGGAATTCGTGGCGCTTCAACGTGAATGCAATCAGGCTATCCGAAGGTACATCCTAATACTCATTTGTAGAAATGCTTAGCGTTGGTATGTAAACAAGCGGTTATGGATTGAGTAAATTGAGAAAATTTAGTTATTTCAAATTATAAATCTAAGACTTAATTCAGAAGGGTTACAATGAATACCTAAAAAATTTTAGCAGCAGGTCAATTCTAGCATCTTACGTGTATATATAGTTTAATAAGGTTTTTCATTGTCAGTGGGAAATGTTGCAAGCAAATCATCTTATCTAATTTAATGTGGTGTGTTTTCGCATTTTTAAACTCGAAAACAAATTCCAGATTTAATCTGATCTAAGTAATAGGACACAAATACATATGCGTTTTTCTTATGCTTTATAATAGAAATTCAAGTTTGCCAAACTAGGTAACGTCTGATAAATCCATACAGAAACTTCTATAGAGGGGCACTTTTTGTAAATGTGCAGATGCCATTTTTATAGAGGGTTACTTTTTGTAAACGTGCAGGTGGCCAACACTTCTGCTTGCAATGTTGCGTCAAAAAGCCATGCTAAATACTAGCTTTTGGTAAGAAATACCATGGTTTTGTTGTTTACGTGGCGAGATGAATAGAGGGAATGCAAATAACTGATGTCTGTGTTCTTTTTACAGACAGCTGCGTTGCTCATGATTGGTTTACTGATATTTCCGAACAAAGTATCGTTGCAGCCACATGTGAGACAAACGAAGAGTTCTCCACAACAGCGCGCAAAGAACAATGTAAAGTTACTTCACCGAATTTATAATACAATACATGCAGATTATTTTTTTTAATACAGTATATACTAACATCTTTTGTCTTCAAACAATATCCTCACCAGGGCCATCAGAAGGACATATATCAGCACAACAAGCATTATCAGAAAATGTCAACACCGACGCTGCAAAACGACAGGAGGTTACCCCACCAGAAAAAAATGAAACTCCAACAGCAATAGAAAGGAGCTGTTCCATCAACCAAAGCAACCACACGGGTGCGAAACAGTACGCTATAAAGGCTAAAGCTTTATTCCTGCAGCTCGAGGACGTGTCTCAAATGGTCACGGTACTCGAAAAATCCCGCCACGGAGTGGCGGGTATCGAACACTTGTTTAATCAATAACATAGTTGTTGTGATAAGTTTTTCCATACATTTATAAAAATTTAAATACTGTCGATCAACTTTTGTACGTACATAACCATTTTATGTGCTTAGATGGCTTATCTTGTTTTTCAAACCTTAAAAATCCAAATTTTATCCAACTTTTAGATCAAATAAGCTATTGCGATCCGTAACAAAGCTTCAGTAAGTACAAAGGAAAACTCAATTCAAATAAAATCAGCTATCTTACAGTAGAATCAAAATCCCAAATTATATC
Organism: Chrysanthemum lavandulifolium; assembly: GCA_022545495.1. Lineage (NCBI taxonomy): Eukaryota > Viridiplantae > Streptophyta > Magnoliopsida > Asterales > Asteraceae > Chrysanthemum > Chrysanthemum lavandulifolium. The sequence continues at coordinate 213,713,376 of CM040242.1, forward strand.
TTCAAGTTTTCAACTTACAAACCAAAATAAGCACCTAATAAGCCATTTTGAACATAATTAGATGTGATAACACTCAAGGTTGTAAAAATCGCTAGGCGCTAGTGAGACGGTCGGGTAGGGCCTAACGATTAATCGGTTAGACGGGGATTAATCGGAGATTAATCGGATTGAAACTTTTATGGACAAAATTGTGATTTTAGATATTATATTATATTATATGTATGAGATAAGCATAGTGCATCAAAGTTCAAATATTTCAAGTGTTCAAATATCAACATAATACATAATTCTTCAAAGTTCAAAGTCAAACATAGATATTACTCGGTTTGTTGACCATTTTTAAGCGATCTTTGACCGATTAATCGGTTTGTTAACCGATTCTTAAGCGATTTTGTTGACCAATTTTTAAGCGATTTTATCCGATTAATTCAATTAGACCGGTTTTGTCCGACTAATCAGTTTTTTGACCCATTTTTAAGCGATCTTTGACCAAACAGATTAAATAGGCCGATTATGATAAATCAAGACGTTTAATGAACGATCAGTGATTATGCGAGGATTAATCGACCGCCTGAGCCGATTTTTACAACAAAGATAACACTCATAAACAATCACACATAGCTTTGATACCAAATGTTGTAACTGATCCAGGCTTAGATCATGAAATGAGCGGCGCAACTTTTATGTAAATTCAAATACATCAATATTAAAATACTGCTGTTATTTTATTCTCTAAATAAAAAAGTGAAAGAGAGTGTTCAACTTATGCTTTTATCATTTAATAAAAACTACTACTATAAAATACAAAAGAAAGAATGAGTATTTATAATTAATAAAACTTTATATAATTTATAATTACTAGACGAGTACCTGTACATAGCAACGAGATTTTATAACGACAGATCGTTTTATATTAAAAAAAACTTCTTTTGGTTATAAACGAAAAATAATAAAAATTTGAAGATAATGTTTTGAGTGGTTTAACCGGCTGAACCGTTCCGGTCGAAAGACGGGTCGATTTAAACCGAGTCAACCCAACAGGTTGGGTAAAAAAACGGGTCAAACCACATTGAAGCGTTCCGGGTCAACCCGGTTTTCGATATGTATTAATAATTTCCTTTTCAAATATATGTTTCAACATTTTCTTTTTTAGTTTCAACTTTTCACTTTTTACTTTTTGGTTTTTCCTTTATATATAGTATATAGCAGGGTACCCGCCCGTTGCGGCGACGGGTACCCTGTGACGATTACCGGAGAAACAGATCTCGATGAGACTTGATTCACCAGTTTGTATCGATTTCAACGGGTCCTCTCTGGTTCGTTTTTGAATGACTTTTATTGGTTAGCAAAACCGGTGGCGACACCGGTTCCCGGTTGAACCCGTTGGTCGTCGAATTTTCAAAATTATATGTACCATCAATTTGTTAGCTTGTATGAAGTTTTGTGTATTTTATTAATTTGTATAATGTGTATAATAACATGACTTTTCATTTTAGGGCGTTTTAAAAATACCATTAATATTGTATTTAATTATTTTATATTTTGTATTATGTTATAGCTTGTTTAAATTGTACATTGTGAAAACTTTATTATACTTTTTAGTAAGGGGTGTTTTAATTAGTTGTTTCTAATTTGGTAGATATACTTTTAATTAGTTGTATATTGTGAATAAACTATTGTACTTTTATGTAATTGGGTGTCTTAATAAGAGATTTAATTACACCGTACATTTCTCTCACCTTTGACTTTCAACATTTCACTTTTCAAAATTTGACCGTTTTTTTTATATGTAGTATAGATATAGATAGTCCGTAACAGAAAATAGTAAACTCAACATACATTTGAAAATCCTTATATATAACTTTCGGGTTAAATGATTCTATATTTAGTTAAAGAGTCACGTCCTTGAATAAAAATATTGTTTTACCGACTTTAAATTTCCTAATTAATTAGTTTTTTCATTTTATTTTACATGACTTTTTTTTTTAGTTAACTCCTATCAGAAAATTAGACTTAACGATATTTTGTAACAAGAGTGAACTAACGATACTTTGTACATAAATCTACCTAATTTCAAACCCGGTCACTTTCATGCAGAAATCAACTCTGATACGGGTGTGCTTTTTTCTTTTTTTCTCTTTTTTTTCTTCAACAAATTGATACGGTTGTGTTTGGCGCAAAGCGTTTAACAACATTTAAGAGTGGTGAGCGGTCAGTGTTGAGCATAATGATTTTTAATGTTTGTTATGCATACAACAAGTAACTTTATTTTTTTTATCGAAATGCTCATTTTCTAACACTTCATGAAATAGCATCTAAGAGCTTTTTTACACATTTTATTACGGAAAATGAATTGTAGACCTAAAACTAAAACCTAAATTTAGACCTAAAGATGTGATTGGTTAATTTGAAAACTTAATTGGTTAAAAATGATGAGAGAGAATAAATGTGGGACACTTGTCATGAATTGTATGGATTAAGTCTAATAGTATGTCTATGTTTTAGGTTTATATATCAACTACATTAGTAAACGTTTTTGTAGACAAGAACAACTATTGCTCATAATTAATGATTAATGTTACTGCTAGTTTTACCAAACATACTTTCAAAGATTGATGGCTACTTTACTTTTGGTATGGCTTTGCTTTGTTAGTTTTGTTTAAATCTTTTTCTTTTATATTATTTTCTTATTTTTCACTTTTTTCTTGTTTCTACAAACTACTAAGTTTTATTAATTTATAACATTATGTGATATACTAATCATATTAATAGTATCCTACTTATCATAAAGCTATTTTGCTAATAATATAATGTTATAATTTTAGATGGTCTCACTGAAATTGGTCAAATTTGAGAGTTCCTGTATGAAATTAATAATGAGTGTGCTTTTACATACTTCGTAGAGTACGAGCAAGAATACCTTGTAATGTTACATGATACGATACTCTTTCAAACTTAGCTAGATTAACATATATGAATCATGTAGATTCGATGATAATCTATTCACAAAGCTAACGTATAGCTAGTTGAGTTATTTGAAATTTACAAAAAAATGAAGAAAATAATACTACTGTAATTATCAGTGAATGAACATATATAATAAACAAACTATGTCAGGTGAAAATATAATAGAAAATAATTTTTTATTAATTATTTATATGGACGTTTGGGCCAAATGTAGTAAAGAAAAATGGTTGTCCAAACCATCAATCCTCCTTAACTGGCGGTGGCCTTAACATGTCAACTACCAAATATATTGAAATCGTGGACATCAATCATTGACAAATATATTTAAGTTAGTAGCATGCATATATATACATACAACTAAAGTTACATACATATATATGTGTATAATTTGTTTAGCTTCAAATGTTACATGCATTTTGACATGTTTCTGTAACAAAAAATAAAATGAAATATGACGAGATTTTTTCTCGAAGCTTCAGTCGACATGACCAGAAGAGGTTTCAGTATGGTGCACTGGTTGCTTGCTTTGTAGTTACATGGTGTTTGTGCACTGTTTTCAAACCTTATCTCAGTCCTTTACCTATTTGTAAGTTATTTTGTACGTTAACTCAGTTTCAAATGTTTACTAGTGTTACCATGTTTTGAAAGTGTTTCTAGCTTTTGAGAAATGTGCTAGGCATATCTGGATTACTTATAGTAGGGATTTGCTAGTCATGAATCATGATACTTACCATGTCATGATAGTGTAGTAGTGTTACAATGTCATGATAGTAGGCAACTTTTACATTTTATAAGGTGCACAGCGGGCACCCGTTAGCAAATATCTCTATAGGAGTAGCATATACCTTATATATGACTCAGGTTTAAATCTGTACTTTTAATCCGTTAGCTTTTATTTTGTAATTAATGGTTTTACATATGGTTTGTTTAGTTAGTTTATTTCTTTCTTTAATTTAACGGGTTTTCATAATTTATAAAGATCATATGATTTGTGAAAAACAACTAAATTGACGTTATATTCATCAAGGCTAATAGGCTATGCTAAACTACTGAGGCTGATCAGTTGTTACGATCTTTGGGTCTAAGGGCCAGGTTAATTACTAAAGGTTTGCATAATACGTAGTAGTAGATAAAAGTATGGCCTGAATGGAATTTGCTAACGCATATGACATTAGTCAATCAACTTAAATAAGTTTTTGCTTTTATTAGCATAAGTTTGGCATATCATTCCTATGCTTGATTAGGTCTTAAGCACAATAACAACTTATATTTAGGCAAACTAAACACAATTTGGATCGACCATCGTGCTCTCTAAGACACACACACTTACCTTTCCCTTTTTAATGAAATTTTCCGATTGTTTGTAGTGAATTTGAGGCTGACGATGGCTGATGGGCTCAGATTGATAATTGCTACGGATAAAACAAGCAAACCCCAACGACCGAGTAAGTCGATTAATCTTAGCTCGTTAAGTAATGAGAGCCTATTTATATAATACTTATAAGGAGTAAATTACTATTTTTAAAATCTTGAAATCTTAAATTTTGAAAACTTAAATTAATATAGTTTGTTTAAATTATTCTTTAAGTATCTTTTAATACATCTTAAACTTGTTCAAATTATAAACTCGACAAATTTTTAAAAACACACACTATATTAATTTAAAAAACACACGCTTTGTATTCTAAAAGACACATGCTTTGCATTAAAGGTCGATCCAGAATCGCGATTTCACAAATATAATTATTTATCGTTATACACTGTCACTTTACACGAGTATACGTCTAGTGTATTAAATACAGGCATATTTTAAAAAGGGTAATTAGATGTTTCCTCTGGCATATCCGGACATCCAAAAATTATGTATTAAAACAGTATCTTGAGAATTTACCAAACAAATAGTATAATGACACCACATGCTTTAATTATTTATTTATATTCATTTGGTCATATTTTTAAAAGATAAGTATGAGTTAACAATACCCAGATTCAAGAAGTAAATATATTTTTTTCAAGGTTATACACTAAAAGAATAACCACTATGGGAGACGGACAGTTTTTAGCGACGACATATGTCGTTAAGTTGCTAAAAGTATGTGAGGCCCGCACTTTCAAACTAATCACTAACTGAAGATTCACAAAGTGATTACTAGGAGTAACATAATTTTTTTTCTTTATTTTACTAGATGCCGAGGTAAAGGAAATTACAACACCAATATTGTGTAATATATCGAAACACAGATCCGATACTTGCCAGATAATGGGAGACGTAAGGATTTTAGGAAATTCTTCCACCATTCTCTTGTTTTCATCGCACATCGGAAATGGTTCATGGACCATAAAGCCTTATGCTCGTAAAGGAGACAAAAGTGCGATGGAAGGTATAACAAATTTCACGATAAAATCAATCCAAGAAGCAGCCCAAAACATGCCTAAGTGCACCAAAACTCACAACGTAACAGCAATAGTTTTTTCAGTTGGTGGATACGCCGGGAACAACTTTCATGCCTTTACAGATGTGATAATTCCTCTCTATGAAACTTCTCGACTATTTAATCGAGAAGTGAAATTTCTTGTAGCTAACAAACGATCTAGGTGGACTAGCAAATTCCAAGAAGTACTAAACAAATTATCAAGGTACCAAATCATTGACATTGATCAGGAAAAAGAAGTTCATTGCTTCCCAAGTATGATAGTTGGTCTTAGAAAAGAAGATAAAAAAGAGCTACACATGGAAACAATAAAGGATTTTACCAACTTCTTGAGAAGATCATATTCATTGAAGAGGTTAACCGCGACAAATTTAACAAATAGCCGTACGGCTAAAAAACCACGACTACTAATTATTTCAAGACAAAAGACACGGACTTTTACTAATGAGAAAGATGTGGTTCGTACCGCACAAGGCTTAGGTTTTGAGGTGATCATGACAGAGATGACTGCAAATCTTACACAAGTTTCGAGGCTCATAAACTCATGTGATGTGATGATAGGAGTTCATGGGGCAGGGCTAACGAATATGGTTTTTCTTCCGGAAAATGGTGTGTTGATACAAGTGGTTCCATGGGGTAAGATGGATTGGTTAGCAAACACATACTTTGGAGAGCCTTCAAAGGCAATAGGATTGAAGTACTTAGAGTATAAGATAAACGTAGAGGAAAGTTCTTTGATAAAGCAGTATCCACTTGATCATCAAGTGTTCCTGGATCCGTTTTCAGTTCAGAAGAAGGGATGGGATGCTTACAAATCAATATATTTGGATAATCAAAATATAAACGTAAACGTCACTAGGTTCAAAAAGACATTGTCAAGAGCGCTTGAACTTCTTAAATTGTAAATTTCTTCTATAGCTAATATCCTTGTATTTGTATATATATATTGCCATAAATTGTAGAACAATTTTATCAGCATGTCTATGAAGAATAAAGTGTGTGTTTGGTAGTTGGTATGAGAAAATATGAAATGGTCGTTCATATTGAATCTTACGAAAAAAAGGGGGAGGGGGGTGTTGCTGGTTAAAAGTTTTAGCTAATAAGTCATATTGAATCTGATAATACAGTTTTTTAGTATTCTCTTGATTTTTATATGATATCATTCAAGAGCCATTAATAGAAAAAAAAGAAAAAAAAAATGTTCAGCTGTTGATACATCTTGTCGACTGGACGGCTAAGAAAGGAAAAGAGAATAAAAAATAAAAAGGTTTGACTGATGGTTTGTTATTTGAAATTCATTTGTTTGTGTGGTGCTTCAATTTTTATTGGTTCTGTATGTATGAATTGAATAATATAAAAATAATACTTGATTGCTAATGTTTAAATCAGATAGCGGGTCGTTGATAATTTAGAGGGAAAAAAAAAGAATTTTTTTTTTTTAAAGTTTTGATGTTTTACTTAGGTTACGTATCCGATTCGATGTGTGACCATTATTTGGTTTTGGGGAAATAGTTAATTTGTCTATTGAGATAGTAATTATTCGTATTATATGTGGTTGACATGGGGCTTGAATTGGTTTTGTTCGAATAATTTGGTGCGAGTTCGATCATTCAAGTTTATTATTGGTATTGGTATTGAATGTAAAATTGGTTTCTATTGGTATTAGTATTAGTATTGACATCGGTATTTGGTAAGCACGGTTATTATTGTTTGGGTTGTAATGGATTATTGTTGGTTAATTTGGTTTTACATGTGATTCTGCATCTGGTCCTGTATGGTTTTATCTGCATATGTTTGTCTGGATCTGTCTGTCTGCACCTATCTGCCTAATTCTAACTATTTGCATCAACCTGTCTGGATCTGCACATGGTTCTACATCTTGTTTCACACGTGGTTCTGTATCTGGTTCCGCATGCATCTTTCTGAATCTGCCTGTCTGAATATGCCTCTGTCTATCTGCCTGTTCTACTCTCGTTCATCTCCGTATTTATGTTGATATGTGCTCTGCACCTGTCTGGTTCTTTTGGATTGCATCAGATTGAGACTTCGTCTAGCACTGAGTTTGGGCTCTTGAACACTCCAAAGCTGCGTGTTTAGTTTTCACTTTTAGTTTATTTTGTACATGAGAAACTCCCAATATTCATCGTTGCGGCATTGTGAGTTTGAGGGGGGATGTTAGCTAATATGGCCTATTGACTTGTTTAGACCCTTTTAATAGTTAGGGTTTCGTATTTGTCTTTTCTATTTAATGTCTTGTAATCTTCATAGTTAGTTGAATATGATAATACAGTTTTTCGGTATTCCCTTGATTTCTAAAAAATAATGAGGTTGATGTACATTGGTTTGATCGGGAAGATGTTGGAGTATTACTTTCAAAGATGCAACTTTGTTCGAAAGGAAGTTAGGGCATGTTTGGTGGTGGTGTTGATGTTGGTGTTGGTGCTGGTGGTGGTTAAAAGTGTTAGCTAATAAGTTCTATTGGTCCGGTCCACTTGTTTAGGCCCATTTAATAGTTAGGTTTTGTATTTGTCTTTTCTATTTAATGTCTTGTAATCTTCATAGTTAGTTGAATCTGATGTCGGAGTATTAAATTAAAGTGTTTGTCTAGATATATCATGTATGTTTGACTGTTTGTAGATGAATAAATGGTTGTTTGTTTTGTGTGCTGAATAAAGTGTCTGGATTAAAAAAAATTAATGTTATACCCTTTTATTTAAAATAAGGTTAAGAAGTGAGAGGGTAAATATGTAAAATTAAGATAAAAGGGATGGACTTAATTTAGAGGCTCTCATCTCTTTGGCTTTTTCTAGAAAGTCATATGTTAGTTTTAACCACTAAACAAACATCCATTTGATAACTTAATTAACTTATCTATTTATTAATTAAGATGCTTTAAATTGTTATCAAACACTACCTTACTCGTGAGATCTACGGTGGAAATTCCTAGTGAGATATATGATGCAGTTTATATCTACTGATGATCAAATTAAACATATCTTGACAAAGTTGTTAGTTACATCTTGGTTTGTATTTTTGTTTGTACAACCAGAACTACAGGTCGTTCCTCATCCGAAGTTGGGGTGTATTAAAGAACTCTTATTTTTTAAATTCAACTTAATCTTCTTTTATATAATAAAAGAATTACATTATTTCAGAGTGATTTTGTCAATTCATTCTTATTGAAAAAATAATTGGGTCAATAGGAGAGCTCGATTTCGTCACGTAAGCAAAATCATGTGATGTGATTGGTTAATAAAAGTCAAAATTAAATTGATTTTGGTCAAACTTTAATAAATTTGGTGGAGAATTTTTGTAGATAAAAAAACACATAAAAATATAGGTGTCAAATTTGTGAAAACAAAAACTTAAAAAAAGAAGAGGTAATTAATAAAACTTTAGTGGTTGAATTTTTAAAAATTATAGTGAAAACAACCTAGCAGTAATTTTTAAAAATATTTTCCCAAATTCTAATGGACGGGTATTTTTTTGTATTAATACAGAATAAATTTTAATGGACGGGTATTTTTACAAATATTTTCCCAAATTCTAATGGATCGGTATTTAATGGGCGGGTATTTTTTACAAATATTTTCCAAATTCTAATGGACACAATATTCAGTATTAATACAGAATCAACTTTTTTGTCAAAACCTCATGCGTGCACGGGTATTATAACTAGTTATTACTTTACGATAAGAGTTTTATTACTTTGAACAAAGAGGTGCGATCTATGCAAAACATCTCCTATCCAAAGAACAAATGAGATCATCTCAACCATCGAACCTTCTTTCATCCCATGGTCCAGATTTCATCTGAAAATAACAAATAGGGGCATATTAGTAAAATCACATGTTACAATAAAAAGAAAAAAAAATCCAAATCCTGTCATTTAACATTCCAGTTTTCTCTCTCATCAAAAACCCTAGATCCAAAAAACGACCAGAATCCATGAAACCACCGCCGGAATCCACGAAACCACCGCCGGAATCACATGAAACCACCGGTGTCACCGAGAAACCACCGTCGGATTCATCTACATTACATCTAACTCTAGGTAACACCATGAAACCACCGTCGGATCCATCACCATCACATCAAGTCACCGGTATCACCGTGGAACCACCGTCGGAGTCATCGGAATCACATCAAACCGTAGCAATCACCATGAAACCACCGTCTGAATCTTTGGAATTACATAAAGCCGTTGTCTCCTGATGCAGGTTTTACTGACTAGGTCTTAATATTTATAGTGTCTCGCTATACCTATGGTCTACCCTAATGCACTAACGGGCAGTGTACCCGGTCGCTTGTAGTGTAGTAAATGGTAAAGCCGAGGTCGTCCCAAGAGCTATGTGTGTTGGATTATTACTAAGTCTAGTGTCACAGAATAATAATTGTTTCGATAGGGATTTAATTAATTAAACTACTAATGCAGAATGAAATAAAAGCAGATAAATGGATAAAGGGAAATCAATAGAGGAATAGTGGTGCTAACCTAGTCAATCCTCCTAGCTAGTTATGTCTACGTCTACCTACTTCCAATTACTTGGTGGGGTCAAATTCGAGAGGATAGCATTTGGTCAATTCACCCTAACCTATCGACAAAGATGCCACCACAGAGAAATCAGCACACCATCATAAGTCATGTTGTTCCTGGTCCCCTAAGCCAAGTCATTAAGTACCGCTACATGCTAGATTCAAAATAGTGAGTGCCCGACCGTTAGGAACTTAGACACTACACCCCCCCAATTCTTAAGTTCATCCAAACGATAAGTGATCAGTTGGTCAAATCGCACAAGTAGAAAGGGTCGTCAGGTGGTCATATCTTACCCTTTCCGTCTCAGTCCGCTTACCTAGGGTCAGGTCATATCTCCTAGGCAATTGGCCTCTACCGCCATTCAAAACTACCGAACCAAGGGTGACTACCAAAGAACTATGCGTGCATACACTTAGAAATAATTGTACGGAAGTAAAGGTAAACGCAAACAAAACAATTAAGGAATCATAACTAGGCTAGCACCAAAGGGTGCTTAGCCGCTCATATTAATCATGCAAATCAATTCAATATTCAAAGGTATGAAATACATGAATTGAAAGTAAAAGAAATATAAAACGCTAAAGCTTATCGTAGTAGAGTGACTTCTCCTTGGAACATTTCAAGATGCTCCCTAGACCGCCTTGAGCTTTTCCCACGTTCTCAGTGTTGTGTGTAGAATGGGATGATTAGAAATGTTGGAATTAGTGGGGTATTTATAGGCGGTGCGGGTTACTGGCGTAACCAATATAGGAGTTACGCCGTAACCTTCTATTTCATCGTAAATGCACTAGATCGCTAGTTACGGCGTAACCTTATTATTGGTTACGCCTTAGTCTTCAATAAACTCGGTTACGTCGTAAGTGATGCGATGAGTTACGGCGTAAGTATCGGCGTGGAACCTCTTTGACCTAATGGAGTTACGTCGTAACCTTTGGGAAGAGTTACACCGTAACCTCTTGATAAGTTGGTATCCGTGGTCACGCAATAGTTACGGCGTAATGTGAGAGAGGAGTTATGTTGTAACTTTTTCAAATAGGCATCTTGTGATAAATCTTTAGTTATGTTTCCATTTCGCGTCTCTTTAGCTCCAATGCTCGTAATTTACCCGAAAGTGGAAAAAATGGAAAACAAGCGTAAATCCATATAAATGATATAAATAACGAGCATTATCGGAAATTGACACTTAATATTCGGGACTATTTGATGTTATCAAATATCCCCCACTGAACTCTACTTGCCCTCAAGTAGACCCTAATAGATAGATTCCTAAAAGATATCTCCCAAAACACGGAAAATATGAGTTTACTGAATCCTTATGCTAGAATAAAACAAAGCCGAACACCTCAAGAAAGGGAACAAACACTCAAATCTCTCAACAATTCTAAGTGTCAATTTCGGGGTGATCACTCAATCGCACAGCCATAGCATGTATTCTATCATAAGCTTGGCGGTTACACAAATCTCCACCACTAGAGTTAAGGGCTAAACAATTCTAGAAGGCAATATGGGTAGACACGACAAAGGTTAAGGGGTGACTCGTCATTACTAACATGTCACGGCGAAGTGGACAAAATCAATGATACATGACCAAATCCATGGCCAAGACACCAAAGATTGCTCGCTTCATCACCTGGACATGCTTCATGACTAAAGGGTAGGATAAGACATGGGATATATAATTGGTGTAAAATGAAAAACAAGCAGGTAGTCTAAATATATAACCAAGTCATCACCACTTACCGTCCGCCCAAAGTTCAAGCTTAGAAGTCTAGAAACCGGATCATGAAATGCAAGGTAGATGTATCATTAGAGGACGTCGTGATGGGCACACTACCTTTTCTTCTCCTGTTGGCATAACTACCAACTCCAATCTTCAAATGTAACCGAGGTGGCCTCCTCGATACTAATCAATAAAGCTCATACTACAGTGCTTATAACATCGCACTTTACAATATCATAACTCAATCAATTTTTTATTTTTATTTTTTTTTCAACATAACATAATAACATAACATCCCCCCACTTGAGATGAACAATGGAAATTCGGGGGGGTCTTCAATGATCTTCAGAAATGTTGTCGATGAAAGCGTGATTTCCAAATCTTTCCACTCGAACCTTGAACTTTGGCAAATGATAACTTTCCAATCACAAATAAAGACTACAGGGTAGGCTAAGGTGTATAGGTGAAACGAAACAATATATTGGGTTGACAAAATGAAAGGAATGGCTCAGAAGGGTGTATCTAGGGGTATCTTGCACTAAAGGAGAATGCAACAAAAGGTTTTCACATGGGGATCGAAAAGTTGAGGAGACTAATCGATAGACTCACAATGGTAGGCTGTTTGGGTGATAATCCTATAATATTGCCTTCTAAAACTGAAAAGTCCAAATACATCAAGCAAACTCAACATACCTCGTCTATGGTCTCGAAATGATGCAAAGGCCAAGTTCTAAAGTTTACAAGCTACCCAAGACACTCATAATTTGGTGGATTTGGGGTAAAATATTGGAAACGGATAAGGCTAATCTCACCATGTAATGTCAAGGGTTGTATGTGCTCGGCTAAGGTCTAATCTAGTTAGGTTAGGAAAACATGTCAAAATTTTAAAATGGCATAATTTTTCAAAATAAACTAGAAAATGAGGGCTAAATAAAGTTCAAGAGATAATTCTACTCCCGTCCCCCACTTGAATTGTACAAAGTCCCTTTTGTACTAGGCGTTAAAATAAAGGTGAAGAGAAAGGTAGAATTAGGCGAGAACTTCCCGAAATTTGCTCCAAAAGAAGAAGGCCCACGAAAAGAACCGTGCCTTTGTTTAAGCGTCATGAACAAACTTCAATCTAAAAATCACAATACCGACAAGCATAATTCTAAAAGAAAAATGAAAAACAAAAACAAATCTAACTCACTTCGTAGGAATCACGGTTGCATTTAGCGAGTGCAACAAGTTTTTAAACCACTTGGTGTCCCAGTGGACGAGTGAAGTCTCGTGAGGGTTTACAAGGAACACACCCATAAAGTTCATTTAAAACTAATACAAGGTTATTATGTTTTAAAATGAAAGAATTAAGGAGAGAAAGTTACATCGTAACTCCTATGAGGAGTTACGTAGAATCGGCAAAACCCGATATGAGTGAAGAGCGAGTAGTTACTGCGTAACCATTGAGGCGGTATACGCCGTAATTGGTAATCGTCAAGAATTCTTTGCTCAAATGTTGGTTACGGCGTAATCACCAAGATGAGTTACGTCGTAACTCTGTTCGAATCGACAATCTGCGGCACAAATTAGTTCCTCGTTTCCTGCAAAAAATGTTAGAAAACACAAAACCCAACAGAAAGGAAATAAAAACAAAAGAAAGGGATAATTCGGGTTGTCTCCCGAAAGAGCACTTTTCTTTATTAACGAGTCTTTAAGTTAGACTCAGAGCTGCGGGGTTACCAGTGCTTGTTGGTCATTTCGTGGACATGGCAGTCTCCACGCAGGATCTAACTTACCAAATTCTCATCCCTTTTGTAGTCATTTCCCAATTCTAAACAACCTAAGTAGAAACCTTTGATTTTCTGGTGGGGGTGATCAATGCCTTTTTCTTTTTCTTCCTCACTGATATCGAGTAAAGATGCCACCACAGGAGAAATCATACGCACCTTCATAAGTCCTGTTGTTCCTGGTCCCCTAAGCCAAGTCATTAAGTACCGCTACATGCTAGATTCAAAATAGTGAGTGCCCGACCGTTAGGAACTTAGACACTACACCCCCCAATTCTTAAGTTCATCTAAACAATAGGTGATCAGTTGATCAAATCGCACAAGTAGAAAGGGTCGTCGGTTGGTCATATCTTACCCTTCCGTCTCGATCCAGCTCACCTAGGGTCACCGGTCATATCTCCTAGGCAATTGGCCTCTACCGCCATTCAAAACTACCGAACCAAGGGTGACTACCAAAGAACTATGCGTGCATACACTTAGAAATAATTGTACGGAAGTAAAGGTAAACGCAAACAAAACAATTAAGGAATCATAACTAGGCTAGCACCAAAGGTTGCTTAGCCGCTCATATTAATCATGCAAATCAATTCAATATTCAAAGGTACGAAATACATGAATTGAAAGTAAAAGAAATATAAAACGCTAAAGCTTATCGTAATGGAGTGACTTCTCCCTTGGAAACAGCTCCGTATGCTCCCCTAGACCTGCCTTGAGCTTTTTCCCACGCTCTCAGAGTGTTGTATGTGCAATGGGATGATTAGAAATGCTAGAATTCTTGGGGTATTTATAGGCCAGGTCTAGGTTACGGCTTAACCAATATAGGAGTTATGCCGTAACCTTCTATTTCATCGTAAATGCACTAGATCTGCTAGTTACGGCGTAACCTTATTATTGGTTACGCCGAAGTCTTCAATAAACTCGGTTACGTCGTAAGTGATGCAGTAGTTACGGCGTAAGTATAAGCGGCGTGGAACCTCTTTTGACCTAATGGAGTTACGTCGTAACCTTTGGGAAGAGTTACGCCGTAACCTCTTGATAAGTTGGTATTCAGGGTCACGCAATAGTTACGGCGTAATGTGAGAGAGGAGTTACGCCGTAACTTCTTCAAAATAGGCATACTATGATAAATCTTTAGTTATGTTTCCATTTCCGCGTCTCTTTAGCTCCAATGCTCGTAATTTACCTGAAAGTGGAAAACAATGGAAAACAAGCGTAAATCTATATAAATGATATAAATAACGAGCATTATCGAGGGAAATTGACACTTAATATTCAGGACTATTTGATGTTATCATCTCCGACGTTCATCTTATTCCGATTCACCAGGAAATACCGCCGCCGGTAGACGAAAGTGAATTAATTAAAGTTCCAGTTGATGAAAGTCAAGATAAAGATGATGTTGTGAAAGAAATTAGTGGTAAATTCCTTGAGATTCAATTTTTGTTGTAAAAATGCAAATCATGGGATTCGTGTTAGGAATTGGAAATTCCATATTAAAGTGTCGGTCACCCCAATTGTTTTCTAGCATAAGTTAGCTCATAGACTTGTAGTTATTTACGTTATTTAGTAGTTAATTAGTTAGTCAGTAGCGTAGAATAGTTTAGAGTAACACCGTGGAGGAAGGACGGGTCTTTACCCACTGTATGTCTGATCCACAGTCTGACAGGACGACGTATAAGTTGTAAGTATAAATACCCCTTCCATCCTTGGAAGGGGTGGTGCTTCTCAATCTAACATTTTACATTTTATAAAGCAAGTCTCTAAGTAGAACACCCATCTCTCTACTTTCTCTCTCTAAATGGCTTACTTGTATCATCATCATCCAAGACCACCCGAATCATCAACACAATAAATATTACGATCCTTCAAATGGTATCAGAGCCAAGGTTATTGTGTTATTTTTGATTTGTGTGGTTCATACCATGGTTATTGTGTTTAAAAAACTGTTTTTGTATCACCTTTTGGTCGATAAATTTTGTCTCTCTTACTCTTATGGTGTAACAGTTTTTAAACAAGTTTTATTTCTTGGTCATCTAATATTACAACTGTTACAATATTTGGTCATATGGTCAAAAATGGTCATGTTTTAGAGGTAAAAACAGATGCAGCTTTCAGTTTTTCTGGGTCATTCATCATAGCGACTTGTGTATCTGATTTATTGCAGCGACTTGTCATGTGTTGTGAATTTTGACTTTTGAGTCAAAAGACTATAGCGTCTTGTCAATAATCAGTATGCTAAAACTTGGGTCAATGGTCAATAGCGAGTTGGACCAGTCAATAGCGACTTGTGTAGCAAATTTAATGGCGACTTGTTAAAAAGAGTTTTGGTAGCGAGTTGTGTGATTATGTTGACCTAGCGACTTGTTATTTAACAAGTTAGCGAGTTGTGTTAACTGAAAAAATGTAGCGACTTGTCACTTATGGTTAGCGACTTGACATGATTAAAAAGATGTAGCGATTTCACTTACTGTAGCGAGTTGATAGAGAGAAGAAGATGAAACAAAATGACTAGTAAGACCATGACAACAACAATACCATATTCCAACCATTAAACATCACGACTTCTGGTATAAACCCATCATCAGTCAAACAAATCCTACATCACAATTCCTACAACAAATCTCTATATCCATACTACCCCTGAAAACATCATCATAAATACATATATCGAAAGAAAAAGATCAAAGACCAAAACTTAAGAAAGATAAGGAAAATAAAAGGATCTCAGAATGTTTTTGTGACTTATCAATTGATACAAGTCTAACCTTGAAGGTTATAATCACGAAAGAATTTACTCTTCACATATCCGATTCATGAATAGATGGAAAATGAGAAATGAAAAGACTCTTTAGTGATCTCAGATTCAAAGTGTGAATTTTTGGAACCCATATCCGTCCTCTATAATTCATTTACACAAGATAATCCATCACTGATCAGTGTCTTCATGTTAATATCCGAATAAATTGAAGTAAGGACAAAACCTTTCATGGTTTCATCCCTCTTCTTGTTCGGTTAAAAAAGGAACAAAGGTAAATGAAACATAATCAATCTTTTTCTAAAACAGTTAATCAAATTAATCAAATGATTATAAAGTTGATAAACCTACCTTGAAGTTGTTGAGTGATCTCGTTGCCTATGTCAAACCTCAAGCCATCCCTGTGGCGAGGTAAGTTGAAGACTCTTGTTTGGACCTGCTATGTTGAGTAGCAGTAATAACAAGAGATGGGGCAGTCGTGTGTTAAGATGTGTTAGGGTCATAATGATTGAGATCATTAGGGTTTGATAATGGATTATGTGATTTGAGAGTATTGTTAGAGATGTGAGAGGCGGACTGTTTATGAGTAATGGATTAGGGTTTGGATGATGTGAGATAATTTAAGGTAGTGAGGCGTACACTTTGTGATTAGGGTCTCAAGGGATTAAGGTAGTGAGTGTTATATACCCCGACAGATTAGGGTTTGGATATCATTTGGATCAAGTCTAAATCTCATGGGCTGTACGGATACTTGTTGGACATTGGGCCTTCACTGGGTTTATTTACGTCTTGGGCTTTTTGGTCATAAGGCCGGTATTGGATCTTGCGCACTCAAGAATTATGTTTTGTTGGTATTAACGAACTCACATGTGGAAATTGGTTTATTGAGGGTTTTATATTTAACAAGATCATTAAACTTCATGGATTTGAATCGTGTTTCATGGGTATAAATGAATGTAAATTGTTTTATAGTCCATGAAATTTTGCATTTGTGAATTGGACTAAACTTGGACGACTATTGGAACGAGTTTATGTAATCTGTGTGATGGCTTGGATGTTGGATGTCAGTATGATGGGCTTCTCAATATTGGATTGTTTCGATGATTATTGATGAAAATGAGATTTGATGATGAGTTTTGAATATTCAAAAAAAAAAAGACTTGATGCGAGTTGATGATGAAATTTAATGGGTTATGAGGTTTAATACTTTGGCTTATACATTTCCACGGATATTATTATGTCATGGCTTATAATTGTTATTAGAACATATTTGTCTACGGGGTTGTTTATTCGGTATTTCTCATTTAGATTTGAAGTGACGTTTTTCGGGCGCGTTTACTTATTTTCGTCTTCTTTCTTTCTACCCTTCCGCGAAGATGACTTGTTTGGTCATTTATTGAGTTTGATAAAGACTTGGCTATTTAGTTACGGTTGTGATTCTTTCTCGCTTTACCCACAACGTAGCTATCACTTCGGTGTCTCACGCTGTTGAGGATATGTCAAGAGGTTTGGTACATTGGGTACACCGTTTCTTTTTCACGAGGATTAGTACAAGTTTAAGTAACAAATCTGGGGAATTTCACTTCATGATCAAGTTTGGCATATCGGGTTTACTTCACCATGTTGTCACTGCAATAGCCGACAGAATGCGTGATTGATGTGCTTTCCAAAGTGTTTATTGGATGGTTGATGATATTGTTAATGTTAGTGAATGAACCGTTGATGAACCACTGCATGTTCCCCTAAAACAGATATTCACCAAAACCAAAGTTGTCACAACATGTTCAAACTAACATTGTTTACGGTTTAGTCTTGATTTTGTAAAATCCCGCGAAAGATTCTATTTCTCGGTTTAAATCATAGACTTGTAAAATCCCGTGACAATGAAAACATCCCGGTTAAAGTAATGTGCATTTCCGGATCTATCTTGCGGTTTGTTCTTGGTTTTGTAAAATCCCGTGAAAGAAACTATTTCTCGGTTTAAACCATAGAATTGTAAAATCCCGTAATGATGGAACCATCCTGGAGAAAGGAAAATGTATTTCAGGATCTCATCTGATGCTTGTGCTATGATTTCTACTTCAAAGAAGGGATAGAAGAGTGTGCTTCATGATTTGGATGTGTGTTTGGATATTCGTCCTGGCGGTTTGGTTACTTCAAAGTTTTACAGGGTTATGCTCATTAAACAATGGTCGGGATGAAACCATTATCAGAGTTCACTTAAAACGTCAAAGGAGGCTAGATGTGAGCTTTTAATCAGAAGATGTGACAACGGGGTTGATTCACTATTATTTATTTGAGGTTGAAGTGAAATATCACGAGCGAGTGTACTTAGTATCTGAAGGTATCGGGGATGGTTGGATGAAGATTCTTCATGATCCTTGTTCGAGCTTTTTCAAATACGAAGACTTGGAAATCTAGTTATTTTTGGGTGACTTTTTCCTTTTCT
Source organism: Chrysanthemum lavandulifolium (assembly GCA_022545495.1). Taxonomy (NCBI): domain Eukaryota; kingdom Viridiplantae; phylum Streptophyta; class Magnoliopsida; order Asterales; family Asteraceae; genus Chrysanthemum; species Chrysanthemum lavandulifolium. The sequence continues at coordinate 213,732,002 of CM040242.1, forward strand.
TTTACCACTTGGGGGAATTGGGCTCTTATCACCACAAAATAACTATCACTTTAAGGAGTTACGTTGTAGTGCTCAGTGTCACATTCAATTGTGGATTTTCAAGAGGTGATGTGCGTCTTATACTTGATGGTTGGTTGGTTGAAGAGTATAGAGTACTTAGAGATTCAAATGGGCATGAATTCTCGGCACCGCTCTTTGTTACATGTGTGCAAGTTTAAGTCACGAGTTCCGGATAGTTTACGTCAGGGTCAAATTCATCATATTGAGTTTTCTCCATCAGCTGTCACTACAAAGAGCCTACTGAATGATAATGGGGTTGACTACATGTTTTGCCAAGAGATTATGACGTATGAACACAAAAGTTCATGCCTCGTTCTCAAAAGAAAAGAAAAGTGTACGTGTCAGTGCGCTTTATCTTCTGATGAAGAGAAATCTTCTTATATATGACCCTTCTCATCAACATGCTTCATGCTTTTTCCATGCACTTTCAATTATCAAGTGAACCAGGCTACTGTTGATTGTTTTCTTATTCCACTTGCTCAACTATAATGACGATGGAAACATCATGTGCTAATTTTGCGGGGGAGAAGTGTGAATAGAATACTTTTGGATGATTTCACTTATCTAGTCAAGAATGGCAACTTCGTCTGCAATTCTTGAGGGGGAGAAGAAGTATGATGACACTACATGTTGTGTTATATGAGAATAAATGGTCAAACGGCTCCTAACTCATGTAAGAACCGAGCTTCTTATCGGGTCATCTTCACATGGAGTTTTCTTCTAAGAGCCGTTGGTTAACATCTTCTCATGGACTGATGAGTTTAACGACAAAGTGCTTCCAGTTGCGGGGTTGATTTCCTTGATGAACATCTTTCTGTTCTTGTTTGATTGGGAGGGATTTGATTTAAGGAGATTTGCTATATACAAGTTAACGGGAATGCATATGGTGAGAAGAAGATGTTAACTTTCAATTCCCCATTCGGACAATCTTGAAGAAGGTCGAGTCTACAGTCGGTTCTACATTTACTGCTGCATGTTAGAAGATTAAAGACGAGTTGCATTTGATTATCCAAAGACTTCTTCTGAATCTGGGCATTTATCAAACAAATTGTCGGTTTAGGGGAGAGCACTAATTGGGGGAGAGTGATATGTCGAATTTAATCCCCAATTATACTTGCTCACATTATTCAGCATGTTGATTCTCACAAAGACTTCAAGCGATCTTCTCAACAGATTTCAAGTATTTGGGCTTATAATGTTTTCTTGATTCAAGTGTCAAAACCAAGAGGGGAAGGAGACAAGCACCTAAACGCGAGTAAACTTGATGAACTTAATTCTTCTAAGTGATTGAAGATATCCGGGAAGGCGAATGTCATGACCGCAGAGAAACTCAAGGTTTTACTCATCATGGCGTTTAGTGTTATTATTCCAACTATGTGGGGAAGTGATGTTAGAAAGTTTTGAAGATATAAGAGGTACACAAGTGTGTGATGATCTCGATGTTATCCCAATCATCGGGAGAGAGAATTGTGTACATTGGGGGCGCCACCGTCTCACTGAGGGCTTAATCGGTGATTCGTAGATATAATCACTTATTCGGAGTTGACATCCGCAGATTGTCATCCGCAGAGATAATCGATGATTCGCCCGCTTCTTCAATGTTATCGGTTGTTCTCTCTTTGGGGAATGTGTACTTGGTCCTTGAGCTTCATACACGATCATCGTGGAAGAAAGCCATTGTTTACCACAAACATTGAGGAGGTGTTTTCTCCCGGGCATGATGTGTATTCGGAGACTTCTTAGATATTGGTGTACTTGGGTTCTTGAGCTTCATACACAATCATCGTGACGAAAGATGTGAACATTGGGGAGGTGTTCTTAATTACCCTCATGATGTGTATTCGGAGAGTTCTTGAGCATTATACAAAGAGACCGATCGCATCAATTCAACTACTTGGGGAATTGTTCTCTTGACACCTTTTGGAATGGATCGCTTGACGTCGGTTGAAAAGAAATATGAGAAGATTATTTAAGTGTGGGATGAAACGTTGTTGTTCTTCTATTGGATGATATAACCCGAGCGGAGAACCTCGATTATCGTTCTTAAATGGAGCGGCGGGATTTATGATAATGGTGTGCTTCTTCGCACCGGCTAAGGCAAGCTTGAAATAGAGCTTTGAATCTGCTCATCTAATGGATTTTCGGTTTGGGGGGAAGCTGCCAAAGTCTCTCTTTCTCAAAGGCTCATGTTCTATCTTCTATTCTGGAGCCTCGGAAGCTTTGGTGGTGAATGTTTAAGAGATGATGACTTCTATCTTCTACAATGGGGTTGTTCGATATCCTTATCTCGGTACTCGTATCATCATCTTTCTTAAACTATATCATCTATTCTATCTTTGTATATATTTATCAAAAACCAAATACAAAAATATAAAACCAACAAAAAGAAAATAGAAAAATATAAAACCAACAAAATCCCATAAAAATCAGAAAATTTAAAAATACCAAAAATATGTTTTCTCAAGACATGTCTTCTGGTATCGATAACATCTGCGGTCTTAGAAATGTCATTCAATAATGGCACGGGACCATAGATGAAGTTCGAGCAGAAGGTGTAAATATTTCTTTCCAAAACATGTCACAAATTTTATATAGCAACCCGTTTTTCAAAGAAGGAAAGTGCTGCGCTAAACCAATTTTTCAAAAATTTCGAACACTTATCCTAAAACAAAATGAGGAAAGTATGTCGAAGGACTGCTGTTCCTACTCAAATATTTTTCCTTCTAAAATTCTTCAGAAAAATATTTGTTTCAACTTAATGGTGGTAAATGAGTTGCCTGTAAATCAATCAGACTCAGAGTTTTCGTAAAAATTGAAAACTCAATCAATGACTTCAGCGCTTTTAAAATTTTCAAAGAAAGAGTCATTGATTGAGGGGGAGAATGTTTTTCAAAATTACATCATCTAACGGGCTTTCTTAATCATCCTACGTGCTTATCTGAAAAAATATAATTGCCTATGTTGAAGGACTAGGTTTCTAGGATGTGATTGGTAGGATTAGATGATTATAGATTGATAAACACATTATTCCCATACCTTTTATGATCTGATTGATATGTTGAATTGACATTTATTAGTCGATTCTTTGTTTGGGTGATGTCGACCACCATATATCTCAGATGTGTGTTCACTAACGTATGCGGTATATTGGTATATAAGAATGTTCCCGATCCGGATCCCACAATTGAAGATGATTGGATGCCGAAAGGAAAGGGTAACTATATCTTGGGTTGACAAATGAAGAAACGGAGCTTAATTAGACTTCTATGCGAGTTGGCATGGAAAAATGCAAGGTAAGAGGTCTCATCGCATCAAGATATGGTTTTCTTCATCGACAAATGAAGGAACGGAGCTTAATTTGACCTCGGTTGGCATTAAATGCAACGTAAGAAGTCTCATTGCATCGTGACGGTTTTCTTCAAACCCTACAAACAACAACAACAAAAGCTTCTCAACCACCTAACGTATCTTTGTGCAGAAATTTTATACCATTTTAAACAATTTTCAAATAATATTGTTTTTGAAAATGGAAAAATATTGGTTTTGAAAATAAAGCTGGACTAAATTTTGAAAATCACCGGACTTCATTTTATCAAAACTATAAGTCACTCAATCATCGACTACGGTCATCGATTGAGGGGAGAGTGATTTAAAATAAATTATTTACAAACAATATTTCTTCATAAAAGTCCGGATTGTACAAAATAAGTGGTGATCTAAAGATTTAATGTTATGTCATGGTATGATTTTTCTTTAAGAATCAAGATCTTTCAAAATGAATTTTTTCTCATTCTTGTTTGATTGTGAAATTGTTTTATTTTACTTAAAGATCTCCTAAAACTATCATACCGACACTAACAATCTTTAATGTCATTATTGGTCCTCATCATCATTTTCAAAATTAAATCTTGCCACGTCTTTCTCCCAAAATTTTCTAAATGATTTAAATCTATTGGGATCACAAATCTCAAGAGGTTTGAAATTTTTGATCGAGGGAGAGATAGTGATTTAAATCAAAAATTTGTTTAAATGGAATTGGTTTTAGTCCTTTAAAGGCACTCCTGCCTCCATGTGCCAATCGATTTCAAATATACAATGCACATGTTGAGGAGGAGCATTTATCCAAAAACAAGATGAGTATTTAAACTAGGCCACATTTTCTCCCATGTTTTCCAAACCTCATTAAATCACTTGGGATCCAAAATCTCAAAGGGTTTGATATTTTTGATCGGGGGAGAATTTGTGATTTAATATAAAATTTGATAAAGGATGATCGATTTGATTCAAAAGTGCTAGTTCTCTCTAATATGTGCTAAACTCTTTCGTTTATCGATGCACATATTGAGGGGGAGCAAATGGTTTCTTAATGGCTTTTGTTCGTGGATGTGCTTCAAAAGAACTCTTTCCTCTATGTGATAAAATGATTTCAAATATCCTATGCACATATTGAGGGGGAGAATTTACCAAAGAAAATCAAATGGCTTTTTCTATGAAAATTGTGATCAAAGAAAATATTTCAAAGTCCTCTTGCCTCCATGTCCTAAACAATTTCTAAATCATATGCACATGTTGAGGGGGAGGTTTTCTAAATGATCAAAACTATTAAGGTACAAAATGCTTTGATCTCGTATCACAAGTACCTTGATTGTTTTTCCAAATGATTTTTCAATTGGTTTCAAGGAAGAAATGAACTGTACCAAAAGACCGACCATTTTACTTTATGTATGGAGTTATAAGGATGGTTAGGTTAGGTATTTGTTCCCATGATCCAGCCAGAACCGGAGGGATCTACCCAGGGACAATCCACTAGATAGTGTAGAAGTCCTTAGGTATGATGAAAAAAGGAGAAAAATGAGAATATGGGAAGAGTGCGGACTGAGACAGAGCTAGTACTGGAATAAACCCAACAAAGTTCTAGTTATGAAGTCTCGGTAAGCACTGAAGGGGTTGAAGAATGAAAAGAAATGAATATGAAAGGGTGAAAAGAAATAGCCTCCAATAATTCAACCTTAGGCGTAAACCGGGTTCAATACATATGCTACTGGTGTTTACTAAGGTAACACTGGTATTGAAGACAAGACGTCATGGACCCAGTGACGCACTGTACTAAACTTCCTAAACTACTCAAGTTCCTCTTAAACGGGATTGTTTTATTCTCACGGGGAACCGACATTATCTATCGACTTTCTCTTAGAGATTGTTGATATTGAAGAAGGAGACCCTCTCCCTAGTCTCCGGCATAGGAACCAAATATGCACTATTGAGTCTAGAGCCAAGAGATCATCCACAATATCTCATTAGGACACTATTCTTGAAGACTTGTTGTTTCACACAATGTGGAAAGTAAGAATATATTAAGAGTCCTACGCATTATCCTTGTGGTATTGCGTAACATCCGAGTGATATGTAAAAATATTCACAATGAAGATGGAAATCCTTCTAGAGCCAACATCAAACAAGCTCTTGGTGGGTGACATGTGAGATCTTCTCGTAAGATCAAACTTGTGACAACCGGATAGAAACAATGGGGTGATTCGGTCTTGAATCAACCTTGGTCCAGATTGGAATTGACGAATACTTTTGGAAAACCATTCGATGTGCAAACCTTCTTTTCTCTAGCACATCGAATGTGTATTCATTTTCAAACACAAAAGTATCTCGGTTGAAAAATACTTTTGGAAAAACCGTTCGATGTGTAAATCTCTTCTTTCTCTAGCACATCGAATGTGTACTCATTTTCTAATACAAAGGTATTTTGATTGAAAATTGATCTTTCTCATAAAACCTTCGTCAGTATTGCAAAACTCTTTCTTCTAAGCAATACGCGATTGTTTTCAAATCAATTTTCATCAATCGGTGAATCTCGATTATTTGGTTCACTCACTCTGTGTTGTCTTCTTTGAGACGTTCGGTTTGAGAACGACTAGAGCAACTGCGAAACCACATCAAAGAGATTCTTAGGAATCCTACCGATCACAGTCGTACTTGTCTTGATCAACGGGAACCGTGGGCGTGTACCTCAATTCAACGAACATGATCAAAGATACTTTCGTGTGCTTTATTGCTAACGTTGTTTGTAGGTACATTTGGATGGTTGCGGTGATCGTAATTGAGGAGTCAATCCAAAGTCGCATGCTCACAAAGATGCACACTTAATGAAGAAATCATGAATGGTGTATATCTACGAACACGGCTCGATATTTTTATACTATGCTTCGCTACTGCGCAAATATCATGAACTAGTAAAGCTTCCTACTACTGGATGGAAAGATGTCATGATCCAAAAGTGTGAGCATGTCGGTCCAAAAGTCACAACATCACATGAAGGCAACACAACTATGGATGATCCGAGAGATTTTTGTGGTGATGATCTCAAAGAAAGCTCAAGATTATCAAAGATGTGGATCGATTAAAGGCCTCCACTAAAAGTACAAATCAATGCGGACTTTGAAGAATCGCTACTAAAGCACAAAGATTGCGGAATTGAAGAATTGAAGTCTACGAGCTCAAGAACAAAGTCAAGAATAGAATGCTAGGATGCAAAATGTATTTCATGGGGTGACCTCCCTTATGGGGAGATTGTTAGGAATTGGAAATTCCATATTAAAGTGTCGGTCACCCCAATTGTTGTCTAGCATAAGTTAGCTCGTAGACTTGTAGTTATTTACGTTATTTAGTAGTTAATTAGTTAGTCAGTAGCGTAGAATAGTTTAGAGTAACACCGTGGAGGAAGGACGGTCTTTACCCATCGTATGCACGATCCACATCCGCGGGAGGACGTATAAGTTGTAAGTATAAATACCCCTTCCATCCTTGGAAGGGGTGGTGCTTCTCAATCTAACATTTTACATTTTACAAAGCAAGTCTCTAACTAGAACACCAATCTCTCTACTTTCTCTCTCTAAATGGCTTACTTGTATCATCATCATCCAAGACCACCCGAATCATCAACACAATAAATATAACGATCCTTCAATTCGCAATGAAACACATGAGATTAGGAAATCACTTGACATTTAGTTTTTAGTTGTGTGCTGCTATGAGAAAAGTGTAAATCATAGGGTTTTAGTTATCTCAATCTCAAGGGATTCTGTATTAAATCACATGGGATTCAACATGAAAATATAAAGGTCTTCATTCTGAATCCCATAGGATTCCCAATGAAACCCATGGGATTCAAAATGAAACACATGAGATTAGGAAATCACTTGAAATTTAGTTTTTAGTTGTGTAATGCTATGAGAAAAGTGTAAATAATATGGTTTTAGTTATCTCAATCTCAAGAGATTCTGTATTAAATCACATGGGATTCAGCATGAAAATATAAAGGTCTTCATTCTGAATCCCATGGGCTTCACAATGAAACACATGAGATTAGAAATCACTTGGCATTTGGTTTTTAGTTGTGTAATGCTATGAGAAAAGTGTAAATCACAGGGTTTTAGCTATCTCAATCTCAAGGGATTCTGTATTAAATCACATGGGATTTAGCATGAAAATATAAAGGTCTGGGAATCCCATGGGATTAACAATGAAACACATGAGATTAGGAAATCACTTGGCATTTAGTTTTTAGTTGTGTAATTCTATGAGAAAAGTGTATATCACAGGGTTTTAGGTATCTCAATCTCAAGGGATTCTGTATTAAATCACATGAGATTCAGCATGAAAATATAAAGGTCTTAATTTTGAATCCCATGTGATTCCCAGTGAGTCCCATGGGATTCACAATGAAACACATGAGATTAGGAAATCACTTGGCATTTAGTTTTTAGTTGTGTAATGCAATGAGAAAAGTGTAAATCACAGGGTTTTAGTTATCTCAATCTCAAGGGATTTTGTATCAAATCACATGAGATTAAGCATGAAAAATAAAGTTCTTCATTCTGAATCCCATGGGATTCACATTTTTTATTATCTTAATCCCTTAAGATTATTCTTTCTATATGCACATTCTATGAGATCACCAAGACCAACTTTATATGAACACACTGAGACACCGGGTGGATCGATATATTGGGAGCCTCATGTGGAAGGAATTCCTGTACCACAAGAGGGGAGATACTATGACACTATATAGGAAGCGATAGATATGTATAGTACCTACGTTGAAGCGGTTGGTTTTCAAATTAAAAAAGCAGGACAACGATTAACAAAATATGGAATTGTACAACACAAATACATCATGTGTAACAAAGAAAGAGCTCCAAGACATATTAATGTAGACACTTTGGATCCTAAGCACAGTGAGAAACAAAAAAGAAATACAACTCTGCATGTAACAGGTTGTCAAGCTCGTATAAGGTTAGAATTGGATATCGTTTCTGGAAAATACAAGCTAATTAAGTTTATTGCCAAACACAATCATATGCTTATACCAAAAGAGTATAAACATTTTACAAAAAAGCAAAGAAAAATGACCCAAGCAGAAAAAATGTTTGTTGTTAAAGCGGCAACAAACAAAATTGGTGCAACACGGGCTCACAACTTGTTAACGAGTATGAAAGGTGGGTATGAATATGTTCATGGGACATCCGATGATTTTAAGAATCATCGGTGGATATTAATATGTTCATAGGCGAAAGTGACGCACAAATTCTTATAAATAAAATGGAAAAGCAGAAAGATGTATGTGCCAAACTTTACATTTCAATTATAAGGTAGAAGATAGTGAGTTAGTCGCAATGTTTTGGGTGATGAAGTTGCAAAATGCAATTATAAGGAGTTTGGAGACATAGTATCTTTTGATGCAACATTCAGGAGTAATAAGTAAGTGTTTGTTTTTAATATAATTTATTTGGTTGAAAAATCACATAAGATTCGGTTATAAATCCCATGGGATTCATATGTGAATCCCATGGGATTATACAAACTAGATCACATGAGTTATCTGTATGGATCAGAAGGGATCCTTGAGAATCCCATGGGATTCTCTGTGAATCCCATGGGATTATTTTTAAATCACATAAAGATACTTGATAAGTAAAATTATTAAAAGACATGGATCATACAGAATCCCATGGGATTCTGTAATCACATTGGATTATGTCACTAAAACTTATGTTATTTTTAGGTACAACATGGAATTTGTACCATTCACCGGTGTCGATAATCACAGAATGTGTGTCACGCTTGGTTCGGGAAATCTTTTAAAAGAAGACATTGAATCCTACACATGGCTACTAAAGGCATTCATGACTGCTTTTTCTAAAGAACCAACGATGGTGGTGACGGATCAAGACGGAGCAATGAAGAGATCCATTGAAGCCGTTTTCACTAAATCGAAACATAGACTTTGAATGTGGCATATTCACCAAAAGATTGCAGCAAAGGTAATTTATCGAATGTTTTTATCTGAATATCATGGGATTCTTCTCTGAATCTCATGGGATTCTTCTCTGAATCCCATGGGATTCTTCCTTGAATCTCATGGGATTCTTCTCTGAATCCCATGGGATTCTTGCTGAATCCCATGGGATTCATATCTTAACCCTATGGGATTCATCTATGAATTCGCCAGTGGTTTACATGTGTTTATCATTTTATTTACAGATTTGTAAAGAAATATAAAATGAAACTGATTTCAAGAAGCGTTTAAACAAGATCATTTGGAATATGTTCATGGAACCGTTGGAATTTGAAGAGAAATAGGCTAAGTTGATTGAAGATTTTGGTTTTCAAAACCACAAATGGATGACCAAAATATTTAAACTACGAGAAATGTGGATTCCATCTTATTTTATAAACTCGCCTTTGTTTGGATTGATGAGAACCACATCAAGGTCTGAGAGTGAAGACTCGTTCTTCAAAAGTTTCACAAGCCCAAGAGCGACGCTAGTTAGTTTCATGATGTCCTATGAATCAACAATGAAAAGACAACGTTATAGGCAAGAACATTTGGACTTTAAAACACTAGACACGGCTCCAAAATGTGAAACAAAGTTAGCAATTGAACGTCATGCAGCAAGAGTTTATACTAGGACAATATTTCTACTTGTTCAAACGGAAATAAAATAAGCACGTTGGACTTGTGCGATACAAGAACTAAAAATAGAAGAAGGTTGTGAGATTGTCACGGTTAGAGAAAAAATCCGGCAGCTTATAGAATCCTTAATAAGGAAGTTGCAAAAGAACTAGCAAAGGAAGGCGAAACAGTAGCAACATAAAAATTTGTAGACTATAAGGTATATTACATTTTGGTATAAAATACTATAATATCACACAGGATTAATCAAATAATCCCATGGGATTCATAATCAATCCCATAGGATTCATAATCAATACCATGGGATTCAGTATGAATCTCATAGGATTGTCTAATAGGATTGGCTAATAATTATTGGGATTCATTGGGAATCCCTTGGGATTGATTATGAATCCCATGGGATTTTTGTGAATCCCATGGGATTGTCTAATGGGATTGGATAATAATTATTGTGTTTTAAAAAGGTACTTCTTAATACAGAAGATGGGTCGGTGGTGTGTAGTTGCAGACATTTTGTACGATTCGGTTTTCTATGCCGACACATATTCTGTGTTTTGAAGAATCATGATATTAACGTGATTCCAAAACAATATATTTTGAGGCGTTGGACAAGGGATATAATACCACCTGAATTGAGAAGGAAAAGAAACAAATATGGTGAAACAAATAAAGAAATTGAAAGATTTACAAATGAGGCAACGTTTCTAGTGGATGAATGTTTGTTTCGGTTGAGCAAAGACGAAGTGAAGATGGGTGCTTTTGTAGAAAAGTTAAAGACATTGAAAACAAAAGTGGAGGCCAAGGTGCCAAATCCTCTTTCAAGAAATACAGGAGATGTGATTGGTGAACATTTTGCTATTTCTAAACCTGAGAACAAAATAGTTAACAATCCAACAAAAGCAATAAACAATGGGAATATTTCAGAAGTAGAACGAAATGAAAGGCGAAAGAATGAAAGAGAAAAAGCACTTCAAGTTAAAAAGAAACAAATGAAGCCTTGTGGACATTGTGGAGAGAAGACCAACTTGCATACGAAAACAAATTGTCTGATGAACCCAAAGGCAAGGCGAAACCAACTGATGTTTGAAAAAAAATTAATTTACTTATATTCTTGTTTTTTGTTAGTTCCTTTTCTTATTTTCTTGAATATATAGACTGAATATTCAGATGTTTTTTAGATGATTTCCAAAGAAAATTTATTTTTCCTTGTTACTTATATTCTGTTTCAAATATTGTTTGTTATTTATATTCTGTTTCAAAAACTTGTACGGATAATCTGTATGGATCACAATGAATCCCATGGGTAATCTGTATGGATCACAATGAATCCCATGGGATTCACAATGAACCCCATGGGATTCACACTGAATCCCATGGGATTCACAGTTAATGTAACACCCCAACCCGACAAGGGTAAAGATATCGCAAATACAGTTTCATATCAGAACTTTAAATACTATACAATAGCGAAAACCTTACAAAATATTCAAAAGAAAACATAAATAGCTAAACTTCAAAATAAATCTAAGATCTCTATGGTCTAATCTTGCTCTCGTCTCTACTCTCAACCCAGATCAGCTATCCCATAAGCTCATCTTGAATGCTTAAAACCTGCCGCAGGAAAAGAAAATGCGGCTGAGCTTACAAAGCTCAGTGAACAGATATAACGAAACAAAAACTAAACAAAACAAAATATACAAATAACGAAATCAAAATCAAAATGATAATGAGGGATCTTTTAGGATTCTGCGGAAGCACAATATACAGAAATCCAAACAACCACATAACAATTTAAATCATCTCATAGCACATTAATGACACAAATGCAACCACATCAGAACAACCAAACACTTAACATATCAAGAATAACAAATTATTTATAAACCAAACGAAGAGTCTAATGACTAACGAAAACAGTTACCAGCAAATGATCATAGCATTCATACCAATCAATTAATCAACATTTTAACACACTTAATTCGATATTGCAGCAGCGTAAATAGCAATCAAATCATGGCAGTCTCACAAACAAATAGAAAACATATTAAACAAACTAAAATTAAATAGACCAGACAAAACATAGCATAACCATTAACAATTATCAAAACAGCTATCATAAACTAAACCCGTTCTCAAATCAAACCTTAACATCAGCAGAGTTAAAACATGGCAGGTCACATTTACAAATAAAAACATTAACGTATAAGCAAGATTTACAAAATTAACTGAACAACTTATGCATACTAAACTTATAGAATACTCACTTTCCCACTAGCACATTCATCTTACAGATCAACGACTTCACATAACGAGAAACTAACATGACATCAGATGACAGCATGCAAATCCCATTTAAACATATTAATCATAACCTAGCATTGTAAACGATAACCACATGAACATACAAAAACATACACATATATAATAACATATAATAAGTCCATCACATAATCATAAACACTTGAACATACCGAAACATAATCAGAATACTTAACATAGAAATAACAGATAAAGATCTAGTTAACTACCACGAGCCCAAAACATATCATATCAAAAACATCATAACTATATAGAAACAATCTCAAAATAATACGGAGTAGCGAGCTCCCAGAATTTTATGAAGACGCGTATTGCACACGACATCATTCACCTAGATAAATCATATCGAATAACGGATCGGATCTAGGATGCATCCATCGCCCACAAACATATATTGATAATATAATATAACTTGAGCTCATAACAAATAATAGATAAGGGACGTGGCGAACTTCACTCTCTTCGCCTAGAGTCATGTCAGAGGTGCATCACTGACACGGACATGGAACCCCCATGACTAGTTATTATTTGGCTCGGGTGTCATACTAACTTAGGTCAAATAAACTTTTCAATTATGACACACGTCTTAATCAAACACAAGGTTCAGCAAATAACATATTAGATAACTCATATCATAAGGTTCATATTCAAATATAACAAGGTTCAACAAATATGCATATCAAAGTCTTCCTAACATAAAGTTCAAATCAGGTATCGCATAGTTCAATAAAACATAAGTTCAGATAAGCAACAGGTCAAACAATCAGGAAAGGGTTCATAGCAATGGTATTGGAAACCCTAATAAGTAAGATAGGAAAGCTAACGAAAAGAACATCATAAGGAACCTTTACTAAAAAGGTCAGAATATATGTACCTTAAAGCAAATGAGAGGAAAGCAAACGAATGTAGGAATACGAAGATGTAACGTCGCGTCTCCTTCAACGAATCTACACGGATTATGATTTATTTAATACTTATTAGCATCATTAATGTTATAACGGATTAATCTCATTAATACTCTTAGAGTTGTCAGAATATTCTCATTTTTAGTGACAGACGGAATTACAACATTTTAGGGTATTCATCATTAATTAGTCAACTTATGGGTTACAATGATAAATGGTAAACTTAAGGGTTTAATATGATAAATATCTTATTTGAGGACTTATATGATCATCATTCAAAGTATAGGGTTTACAAATGTCAAGAACGGATTTTAGGACTCTCTTCAAAACAGTTTACCCAAACCTTTATACCTTACGTGATTGACCCAAAACTCACACCGTCGAACCCATAATTACTCGTAATTACATATTACATTTTGACATCTTTAATTTCACAATCTAACCTTATATTATCGATTTTACCATTTTAGCCCAAAGGTTTTAGAATTTACAAAACATACCCTTTTTAATTTAATAACAATTCGAATGGCCCTCTAAATATTCAAAATTACACGTTTAACCCTCATACTTATTTTATACGTTTAGTACCCTATTTTTACTGTTTTACATAAATAACCTTTAAGTTTCATAATTTACAAAACCAACCCAAAACTCTTATTTAAAACCGAATTATGCATAATTCAAGTACAAACCCTAAACCTAGGTTTAACCCATCATTAGCTCATCATTATTACTGCATTAATTACCCTTAATTATAACAAGTAAACCCTAGTTTTTATAAACCCTAATCGTCCCTTTTTATTTTCTTTCCTTTTTCATACGCTATCGAACAATAATACCCAAGACAATTTACACAAGCTTCAAATTCATGAACATGTATTTTATTCAGGTCGTATAACATATAAGAGCTTCCAGAAAAATCAGGTCATGGTCCTAAAAATTATTATAAGCTCGTTCGCTATTTTATTCGCTTTTAGGGTTTTAATCCAAAACAATTTCATACGACTTGTTAACTATGCATGAATAATTTTTACAGGTTCTATATGATTTTTAGGACTGAAAATAATATTAGAAACATACCCTTGATGAGATTTGGACGTTAGAACAAAAGAAACCAAAACTTCTACTCGGTGAAACCCTAATCGACCAAGAAACTAACCACGATCAAACCAGCACCTTAGGACCTCGAACCAGATTTTTAACACCTTCTTTATCTTCAAACTCGTCCAAGAAAAATAGCTTTAAGCCTTGGAAACTGAATGTCGAATTATGTAGGTTTTTCTTAGGTCGGCTTAGATATAATCGGCTTTTAGGGTTGTTAGGGATATAATATAAACCGTATAATGTATATATATATGATTTACTAATTTTCTTGTGGGCTTAATATTATAATGGACTTATAATAAGTGGAATCTAAATTTTATAAATTTGTATTGGGCTTTTATTAATTTAATTCTTTTATAAAACTAAATAAATACATTCGGCTATATATATAAAATACAAAACTGATTTTATAAAATTATAAACTATAAAAATTAACTTTACAAAGTCTTTAAAATTTATTTGGATCATGTGTGATATTTCTTGATAATTTTCTGAATTTACATAGCTTATTTGGTACTCTTTAAATTAATTATTCATACTTTTTGATTATAGGGGTATTTTGGTCTTTTTGTGAATTTTAGAAATTCAAGTATTACAATTTCTTCCCTCTAAAATAAAATTTAGTCCTCGAAATTGAACAAGACCGACAAGACGCTGGCAACAAATGTGGATTTGAAACTTCAAGGAATATATGATTAACGCTAATCATATACTTATAAAGTATTAGCGGTAAAAGATGAGATAAGGAAAATCAAAACACACTCTAACTTATTCGGTATCTAATGATAAAACTATCATATGCATAGGCGGACGAATCTTAACGGTCTTACTAATCGCAGTATGTGGAGACATACAAATCTAAAGCGAACATAACAATCTATAGGTTAACACGGATCATAACGATTTGAATCCTAATGGTACAAACTTATACGTAATAGATTCTGATGAAAATCTCACCATTAGGTACGAGTTTCAACCAAACATGAAGAGTGCCAAATAACACTACAAGTCAAAGTCCAATCATGTATCAACCACAGTATTTCCCAGGGCGTCATATAATTTTCAATAAGTTCAAATTATATGATCTCGGTATATTACGTTGATCAGGCGTCATAATACTTGCATCACATAACAAGTTCTTATTGTCATTATATTCGGTCTCGGGTCATGACAAAACACATAACTAATATCATAGCAAAACACACCATATACAGATAACATACAGATAGTAAGTAACCTACTATACTTATTCAAGCGGTAATAAAACAACATCATTAAGAAAATAAATAGCAGACGAAACTTATGAGGACTAACGGAAACTCAATGAATTTATCAGAAAGAAAACAACAAACAGGAACTATACTTCCAAAAATTTTTATTTTATTTCCATTAATCAAACAAAATTTTCAAAATCGCCGTAAGATGAGCTCCCAAAATAAAACTTTAATAATCCAAGATTCACTTATCTAAATGAAACAAAAGGACCTAACTCAAAATCCAATGTCAAAATTTCTCATAACGAGGGCAACTAATCGGAGCGCAAATTCCTATCCTTGTGTCGGATTAAACCTACTAGTAGTCGAGACTCCAAATCCGAGTCCACCTCGTATTCTTCCTCATCTTCTTCTTCTTCCTCTTCTTCCTCACTTATCCATCCGTTCCTATTTCCTTGCACTGCGGTAGTAAGCGGCTAGCAAAGTCATTTCTCCGATTCCTCTCTTCCTCTTCCCAAGACACGGTCCATGAAAGCATACAAATCGTGACTCCTAGTCCAACCCACTCCTCCATCTTCAACGAACTTTGGACATCTATCATGATACTTAGTGGTGAAACCTTGGTTGTCAACAACTTTAGTCTCGTACTCCTCTACCATTTTTTCGTCTACGTCCTTCAAGGTCAGCTTCTCCTCAATTGTGCATGGCCACATATAGGCCGGAACTTGTATCCTCTTGTTGGTTCGCTTCACTCTACCAAACCTCGTGCAGCCTTTAGCAATAACAACGGCCCACCTCGTCTTCTCCTTAGATTTTCTAGCTGGTCCTTGATTGCTCCTATCAGGTGAACTAGAACGACGAGGGATCACCATCTAAAAGAACAACCAACTATTAGCAAAGTCTAAGTACGATAGTGGACGCAAGGAAAGTACGCAGAAGGGAAATCCTAAATCTACCCAATCCTCACAGGTCATAGCCTAAGCTCTAAGGGTCCTAAAACCTAGAGCTCTGATACAATAATTGTAACACCCCAACCCGACAAGGGTAAAGATATCGCAAATACAGTTTCATATCAGAACTTTAAATACTATACAATAGCGAAAACCTTACAAAATATTCAAAATAAAACATAAATAGCTAAACTTCGAAATAAATCTAAGATCTCTATGGTCTAATCTTGCTCTCGTCTCTACTCTCAACCCAGATCAGCTATCCCATAAGCTCATCTTGAATGCTTAAAACACCTTGCAGCAGAAAAGAAAATACGGCTGAGCTTACAAAGCTCAGTGAACAGATATAACGAAACAAAAACTAAACAAAACAAAATATACAAATAACGAAATCAAAATAAAAATGATAATGAGGGATCTTTTAGGATTCTGCGGAAGCACAATATACAGAAATCCAAACAACCACATAACAATTTAAATCATCTCATAGCACATTAATGACACAAATGCAACCACATCAGAACAACCAAACACTTAACATATCAAGAATATCAAATTATTTATAAACCAAACGAAGAGTCTAATGACTAACGAAAACAGTTACCAGCAAATGATCATAGCATTCATACCAATCAATTAATCAACATTTTAACACACTTAATTCGATATTGCGGCGTAAAATAGCAATCAAATCATGGCGATCTCACAAACAAATAGAAAACATATTAAACAAACTAAAATTAAATAGACCAGACAAAACATAGCATAACCATTAACAATTATCAAAACAGCTATCATAAACTAAACCAGTTCTCAAATCAAACCTTAACATCAGCAGAGTTAAAACATGGCAGGTCACATTTACAGATAAAAACATTAACGTATAAGCAAGATTTACAAAATTAACTGAACAACTTATGCATACTAAACTTATAGAATACTCACTTTCCCACTAGCACATTCATCTTACAGATCAACGACTTCGCATAACGAGAAACTAACATGACATCAGATGACAGCATGCAAATCCCATTTAAACATATTAATCATAACCTAGCATTGTAAACGATAACCACATGAACATACAAAAACATACACATATATAATAACATATAATAAGTCCATCACATAATCATAAACACTTGAACATACCGAAACATAATCAGAATACTTAACATAGAAATAACAGATAAAGATCTAGTTAACTACCACGAGCCCAAAACATATCATATCAAAACATCATAACTATATAGAAACAATCTCAAAATAATACGAGTAGCGAGCTCCGAATTTTATGAAGGCGCGTATTGCACACGACATCATTCACCTAGATAAATCATATCGAATAACGGATCGGATCTAGGATGCATCCATACGCCCACAAACATATATTGATAATATAATATAACTTGAGCTCATAACAAATAATAGATAAGGGACGTGGCGAACTTCACTCTCTCGCCTAGAGTCATGTCGAGGTGCATCAACGACACGGACATGGAACCCCATGACTAGTTATTATTTGGCTCGGGTGTCATACTAACTTAGGTCAAATAAACTTTTCAATTATGACACACGTCTTAATCAAACACAAGGTTCAAAGAAATAACATATTAGATAACTCATATCATAAGGTTCATATTCAAATATAACAAGGTTCAACAAATATGCATATCAAAGTCTTCCTAACATAAAGTTCAAATCGGTATCGCATAGTTCAATAAAACATAAGTTCGGATAAACAACGGTCAAACAATCGGAAAGGGTTCATAGCAATGGTATTGGAAACCCTAATAAGTAAGATAGGAAAGCTAACGAAAAGAACATCATAAGGAACCTTTACTAAAAGGTCGAATATATGTACCTTAAAGCAAATGAGAGGAAAGCAAGCGAATGTAGGAATACGAAGATGTAACGTCGCGTCTCCTTCAACGAATCTACACGGATTATGATTTATTTAATACTTATTAGCATCATTAATGTTATAACGGATTAATCTCATTAATACTCTTAGAGTTGTCAGAATATTCTCATTTTTAGTGACAGACGGAATTACAACATTTTAGGGTATTCATCATTAATTAGTCAACTTATGGGTTACAATGATAAATGGTAAACTTAAGGGTTTAATATGATAAATATCTTATTTGAGGACTTATATGATCATCATTCAAAGTATAGGGTTTACAAATGTCAAGAACGGATTTTAGGACTCTCTTTCAAAACAGTTTACCCAAACCTTTATACCTTACGTGATTGACCCAAAACTCACACCTGTCGAACCCATAATTACTCAGAATTACATATTACATTTTTGACATCTTTAATTTCACGATCTAACCTTATATTATCAGATTTTACCATTTTAGCCCAAAGGTTTTAGAATTTACAAAACATACCCTTTTTAATTTAATAACAATTCGAATGGCCCTCTAAATATTCAAAATTACACGTTTAACCCTCATACTTATTTTATACGTTTAGTACCCTATTTTTACTGTTTTACATAAATAACCTTTAAGTTTCATAATTTACAAAACCAACCCAAAACTCTTATTTAAAACCGAATTATGCATAATTCAAGTACAAACCCTAAACCTAGGTTTAACCCATCATTAGCTCATCATTATTACTGCATTAATTACCCTTAATTATAACAAGTAAACCCTAGTTTTTATAAACCCTAATCGTCCCTTTTTATTTTCTTTCCTTTTTCATACGCTATCGAGCAATAATACCCAAGACAATTTACACAAGCTTCGAATTCATGAACATGTATTTTATTCAGGTCGTATAACATATAAGAGCTTCCAGAAAAATCAGGTCATGGTCCTAAAAATTATTATAAGCTCGTTCGCTATTTTATTCGCTTTTAGGGTTTTAATCCAAAACAATTTCATACGACTTGTTAACTATGCATGAATAATTTTTACAGGTTCTATATGATTTTTAGGACTGAAAATAATATTAGAAACATACCCTTGATGAGATTTGGACGTTAGAACAAAAGAAACCAAAACTTCTACTCGACGAAACCCTAATCGACCAAGAAACTAACCACGATCAAACCAGCACCTTAGGACCTCGAACCAGATTTTTAACACCTTCTTTATCTTCAAACTCGTCCAAGAAAAATAGCTCTAAGCCTTGGAAACTGAATGTCGAATTATGTAGGTTTTTCTTAGGTCGGCTTAGATATAATCGGCTTTTAGGGTTGTTAGGGATATAATATAAACCGTGTAATGTATATATATATGATTTACTAATTTTCTTGTGGGCTTAATATTATAATGGACTTATAATAAGTGGAATCTAAATTTTATAAATTTGTATTGGGCTTTTATTAATTTAATTCTTTTATAAAACTAAATAAATACATTCGGCTATATATATAAAATACAAAACTGATTTTATAAAATTATAAACTATAAAAATTAACTTTACAAAGTCTTTCAAATTTGTTTGGATCATATGTGATATTTCTTGATAATTTTTTGAATTTACATAGCTTATTTGGTACTCTTTAAATTAATTATTCATACTTTTTGATTATAGGGGTATTTTGGTCTTTTTGTGAATTTTAGAAATTCAGGTATTACAGTTAATCCCATGGGATTCTATATAAATCATATAAAGATAAAAGACAGATTTTAAAAGAAACTACACAACAGTTACCATTATAAACTCCATCATAAACTGTTCTAACATTCTCAAACTAATCTACCATCAATTCACATGTTTTCAAAAGAACATTCTCAAACTGATCTACCATCAATTAACATGTTTTCAAAAAGACTAGTTATAAAACTGTTCTACCATTCTCAAACTGGAATACCATGGGACAAACTGGATCAACTGATGGTAGCTTCAACTGGATCAACTGGTAACTTTTCTACAATAAATTCGTGTGTTTCCCTATTCTTAATAGCTTCAACAATTATATTCATCTTTTCTTGAGGAGGAACTTTATCAAACTTTTTTGCTAGATCAAACATCTTACCAGCATGCTTATTAATCTCATGTAACAAGATCTTGGTAGCAAACTTGAATCTCAGCCGCCTCAACATGTTGCACTGCCTCAACTTGTGGGTCTGCGGTCCAGACTCGACAACCAGCCCACAATCCCATTTCCTAGCAGGTTCACCGTTGTAACATTCCATATCTACCATGGTGAATATACCGCAATCACGGAAATTTTTCTTTGTTCTCTATTTGAGCTTTAAGATTCTTGGTTTGACTTTAAGAATGTTAGAATGTTTCTTGTGACCATACAGCTTCAGATGACGGGAAAACAACTTTTTCTACAAAATTATTGAAAAAAGATCATAAATTACTAGAATTCTAGGAAAATGTCAATAGCGATTCAAATGGGAATCTGTATGCATCATAAGGGAGTCATCCAAAAATCCCATGTGACTATGTATGAATCCTATAGGATTATGTATAAATCATAAAGTATTCATCAAAGAAACCCATGGGATTCATTTCTGTATGTATCCCATTGGATTAATCAAATAATCTCATGGGATTACTTATGAATCCCATGGGATTATTTATGAATCCCATGGGATTATTTATGAATCTCTTTACAAACAAAAAAGTAAATACTTACAAGAAGTTCACATGCTTTTTTATATTTTGAATCATATGTTGCTCCCGAATGACTGTATCTAGTATAGTTATTGATATTGTTTTGGTAAGGCTGATGACGATGACATAAAAGTGGTCAGCATTGCGAATTGGAAAGAAAGCCTGTTTTAACAAAACGAAAATAATAAAAACGAATCCCAAGTAAAAAATAAACAAAAATTTATAACCAAAAAAAAACCAAGTCAATGTCGTCGAGAGCCAAGCCAACAACATTGTCTTCAAACTGAGCTGAAATTTCATTTTCAAAACTTTCAAATTTCTCGTCCTCAGACGCCAACGTTCCATCAAACATAGATTATGTCTGTATATGCAATTTACAAGATGATGTTATGATTTGTATTGCTTTGGAGGTGTTTGGTAAGTCAGATAAGATGATAAACAGTTTATTAAACAAATAAGAAGTTTATTAAGTGTTAGCCTCGCTCTTTTATAAAGATAACGTCACTTACGTGAATTAGACTAGATGCGTAGTAAGTTGCACCCGTAGGGACTACTTATGTAAACGGGTCAAAGTTAATGTTAGATGAGCCTATAAATACCCCTCATGACTCTCCATGAGGGGTGTGGTTGATCATTAGGTGTGTGTTTGTTTTCTTATTAATAAAACTCATCTTTGTACGGTATTGCTTACGAGGAATAGAAGTAAAGTTTCACGGGTCTTCTTTATCTTTGAGACACAGGTTGGTTGGTTGCATGTCTCAAGATAACTTGTCTGAGCATTTTTCATAAGTGATTACGAATTTGAAAATCTGGTTATAACTGATGTAAGGAGTTACGTTGTAGTGCTCACAGTGTATAACTATCACTTTAAGGAGTTACATTTTTGTGCTCAGTGTCACACGTAGGTGTGGATTGTTCAAGAATATAGTACAAGCAATAAGTCACAAAGTTGGGATGTTTACTTCCTTTTCAAGTTTGTCGTCTCGGGTTTTCTCCAAATGTGGTCTTTACTATTAGCCGGTGAATTCAAAGGAGGTTCAATTTAAGGTTGGTTTGAGAGAATTATTGAGAGTGTTTTTGCGACATATTCTCACGGAAATTAAGCTCAAACTAAGGCTTTAATAATGCATCAAGAAAAAGGTAATACGGTATGTATGCAACAATATGATGATTCCGATAGCTCGCAACCATCAGGAGGGAGAAGTTGGTATTTCATCTTCCGTGATTGGATTGACGAAGGGAATTGTGCTTAATACCGAAGAACGAGAAGTAGTGTGTATACATCGGGGCTTTTTACCGACTTGGATGCAATACTAAGTGAGTTATGCTGTTATGATGTTCCCAGAACGACAACCATTGTGCTACAATCAAGAGTCTACTTTCTCCGCTGCGTGTTGGAAGAGTGTTGTCGGTTTAGGAAGGAGCAGAAAAAGAAAAAAAAGGCTCACTAGTTAGTAGGGAGTAATAACCTAACTAGACCGTTACAGTTGAAGTTAAGAGCTACAAGGATTTGTGCCGTCAGCGCCAAAGATCAAATGCCGAGATCGTCAAAAGAGAGAACTTCAAGTTTGCCTCAGTATCTAGACTACGGAGACTCTGCGCTTCAACAACATCAACATAGTTTATTATTATTGTAATTTACTTTGTTTATGTATTTATAGGTCTCATTGTAACCATTCATGTGTGACGATATCTTGGAGGGAGATTGTTAGCCTCGTTCTTTTATAAAGATAACGTCACTTACGTGAATCAGACTAGATGCGTAGTAAGTTGCACCCGTAGGGACTACTTATGTAAACGGGGCAAAGTTAATGTTAGATGAGCCTATAAATACCCCTCATGACTCTCCATGAGGGGTGTGGTTGATCATTAGGTGTGTGTTTGTTTTCTTATTAATAAAACTCATCTTGTGTTTATCCTCCCTCTCTCTACTTTCTCTCACAAGAAAAGATGATGTCTTTCATCTTCTTCCACCAACCTAGACCTCCGAAAACCACATAAATCTCATGTTTTTACGGTCCTACACTAAGCAAATAAAAAATAAATACTTAAAATACATCCTGTTGGGAAAAAGTGCCGTGATGGAGAACCATGATCTTTAAATCTCTTTTCATAATTTAAAATAGCACTCCAATAGTCGACAACATTGGCATCAATCCACAAACCGGGGGCTAACATTTCCATAGTCAAACGAACGGAATACACCGTGAACTCCCCAGAATGTGATTCAAAAAAAAAAGAAAAAACTAAAAATCATTTCAGAATCACATGGGAGTTTGTATGAATCCCATGGGATTTAATACAGAATCCCATGGGATTCACTACAAATCTCATTGGATTCATGAATCCCAAGGGATTCATAATGAATTCCATGGGATTAGATGTGAATTTTTATTAACTATGAAACTTATAGAAAAAATACACATGTAAACTTACAGCTTGTCGCCTTGCATCGCAAACAAACTATTTCCGAGAATAAACTCCAGCTTTGTAATTTTGGATACAACCTTTGTCTTCTTATTCATATAGGGAGAGAATAAGTACGAAGAAGGTTTCACCAAACGCTTTCCAGTACGAGTAGCCATTTTTCAGGAGTCACAGCATTCATTCCCTCCATATTCATTGGATCCACACCTCCATTGAGCGAGTCAAGCTGAAAAAAATAAAAAGATTTAATTAAAAAGAAACAAAATTTTAGGAAAAAAGAAAGAGATGCAAGAATATTACATATGCGTACTCAGCAGCTATACAATTGATCACCTCATCAACCGTATCTAAATTATTTTCTAACCAATGCGTTAACGTCTCAGGTGTGCACGTGATCTCAACCTCTTCTTCTTCACATTTTTCTTCTTTATCAGATGGATCAACTTGCTTCTCAAGAACTGCACCATCCTCTTTTTTTCAGATTCATCAACCACATATTTGTATCATCTCGTTTCTTGGCCTCATTGCCAAAATCTTCTAAAGTTACCCTATCATCCCCATCCTTATCATCGTCATCATCATCCTCCTCATCACCCTCATCATCGTCATCCTTCCCATTACCATCATCATCATCATCTTCCTCATCATCGTCATCCTTCCCATTACCATCATCATCGTCATCCTCCTCATCACCCACATCATCGTCATCCTCCCCATTACCATCATCATTTAATGGCTTCGGTTGCTTGAAAATTTTAGCATACTTTTGATGTAGTTCAAGCAACTTTACATCACCAGGGTAATCTAACATCGCTTTCGTCAAATAATCTTCAACAACAAGTCGTTCATCACAAATCAAATCTAACGTTGCTTCAAGTTTATTAAACAAATCCTGCAGTAAAAAGCATTGTAATAGTCATAATAAAGCACATTGCAATGAATCCTAAGGGATTTCTAACTGAATCCCATGGGATCATGTTTAGAATCTCATGGGATTCACAATGATATCATTTAATAACAATAAATGAAAAGCAAATAACAAAAATTTAAACGAACCTCTTTCAAATAAGAATCTTCCGAACCACCACAAATAAATCCTTCAGCCTGTTGAACCTCGGATTCAGTCCATTCTGGTTGAAGTTCTAGCAAACCCAAACGTTCTTCTTTAAGTTCTATATCTTGTCTTTGGGACATTAAATATGAAGGCCAACTTCTGATAGCAGGACGTGTCCGAACAACAAGAATCTTTTAATGCTTTGTTAAATCTAGATACAAAAGCTGAAAAACAAAAAACAAAAAAGTGTAAAGAAGGTTAGAACACATCTGTCACACAAACACGTTTAAACATAAAAAAAATAGAGTTGAAACTTAGAAACTTACAACGAGGAAGGTATATGGACCAATGTAGTGATTAGATAGCGTTGTCGGGACATTATGGTGTTTAAGGCAGTAATAAATAAAGTCACACCAATCAATATAGCTAACTTTAATATCTTCACGTAGTCTTAAAACAACATCCAAACATATATGCCCCTTCAACCCATCAACCATACCCATCATGTTTGCAAAAAGGGTACAAAAGTTTACTCTAAAAAGGAAGTCAGCTTGCCGAGACTCAATCAATTTAGAAGCAATGTCATTCACACGGATATCCTTGAGTCCTTTAGGATAAAACTGATCAATCCAAAGCTTCACAAACTCATCTTTTTCTGATCTAGGTTCTAAAGAAAAAAGAGATCTACCACCAAAAGGAACACCTAATATCTCACGAATTTTGGAAGTAGTGGCCTTGATTGAGTTGCCATTTTCCAAAATCAACTCACAAGTTTCTGCATGAAAATTAGAAACTACATACCTTCCCAACTTTGACGGAATGTGATCTATGTTTACATTGTATAACGAACTAAATCCTATCTCGGCCAAAAACCTCCTCATGTCAACCTTGGAGTCACGGATGGCAGAAAAAAGAGCTGTAGGTGTTGTCCTTGCATGAAGAATTGGAAACTTAGCAACGTACTTTTCATGCGCTTCCTCCTCAGGCGTCAACTGCTTCTTTCCTTTCTTCTTCAACTTTGAGTCAGTCTATTCATCAAATTCTTCCTTTTTTATAGTTCCTTTATCATCACAATCGGAACCTGAATTCTCCCTCTTTCTCTTAAACAAACCCTTTCCTTTCAAATCCTTTTTCTTATCTTCAATATCATCAGAATCTATGTAAAAAAAGACATTATAAATATGTTGGTCAACAAAATCCCATGAGATCAAAAACACAGAAAAAACATAAAAAACAAATTTCTAAAAACTATACCTTTTTGTTGCTTGATGATAAGGTTTTAAAATGTACCTTTTTAAGGGGTCGTTTAAGCCCTTATTTACTCACTTTTGTATCCGTTATTACTTAATATCGTTCCTTTTCACTTTTTAGGTATCTTGAAGGCAAAATGCTGGAATGACACTTATTCGGATGAAAAGGCGTGAATATACGAAGAAAATGGCCAAAGTCAAGAATCAAGACACTCAGTCGCTAAAAGCGAAGGGGACGGCATCGGTGTTACTGCGACACCGTCGCATCACTTTTGTGACGACTCGGTAGCCAAATTGCTTATTTACAAGTGACGGTGTCGACTTTAAAAGAGTAGGTCGTCAACTCGACGGGCCTAGATTTGATCGAGCGGCGTCGAGATCAAGGGGACGACGTCACAAGCATAAGGTGACGCCGTCACAAGACTAACGTGGCCAAGACGAAACCCTAATAACGGTGACCCGACGGTGTCACAAATCAAAGGGTGACGCCGTCGCATATGTAATCTTATATATAGAATCCGAATTTCTTAGTTTTCAATGTGTAGTCTTTTGGAGTAAAAACCTAAACCGAACCAAGGCTGTCTTGTACAGTATTTTAGGGTTCTAAACCCTATCTTACATCAAGATAAGTGTTTTACTTCAATAATTTAATTATGTCTTCAATTACTTGTGTGTATGCTTGCATGTTCCCCATGTTCGGCTAATTTACTTGTGTGTTTGCTTAGGGAATATGAAACTTAATTATTGAATATTGATTGGTTGTCTCTTATCTTAATTGTTAATGATCTAGTAATGCGATAGGTCATCCGTTGTGTAGTTAATGTTTGATTAATCTTTGTGAACATTAGTTTATAACACCTAGAGTTGTTGTAGGCTAAACCATCCGACGAGTACCTTAGAGTTAAAGTTTATAAATCCTAGAGACTTTGTAGGCGATAACCTTTGGTAGTTTCAAAGAGTTAGGGATAAACGCATACCCTACGACCTTAGACACACAACGCGATTAAGAATAAGGACGTGACAATTCAACCATCAATAGGAGATAATTAAGGAGTAATAAAACCTAAGTAAACACATCTTTAAACCATCATACGAGCACACAATAATTAGACATAGACTACCCTCACCTTAGTTAATTAGATAATTAGACAAGTAGAGTAATCGGTAGAAATACCAACCCTCAAATCCAAACCCCGAGATTCGTACCTTTCCATTTCCTAAAAACATAAAAAAGATAAAAAAATAATCTTCCTCAACCCCAACCTTAGCGTAGTAACTTCTCACTAGCATTCATATTCCCCTAGAGAACGATATCAATTCTCGTGGCTTACCCTAATACTACACTACAATGATTAGGTTCACTGCCTAGGGTGTTGAAAAATTTGCTCGACGAAAAGGAAGTTCCTTTGACCCCGAACGACGCGTGTAGCGTTATCACTTGACCTTCACTTTTTTTTACTCTCTTCTAATTTTGATAAAGACAAAAGCTTTTTCCGCTTCACTTCATCTTTGGACTGAACTGGTTCAACAGACTTAGACTCTAGTTTATCCAACTTATCATCGGAATCTACATTAGAAAAGACATAATATAAATATATTGATCAAAAAAATCCCATGATACAATCCCATGAGATTTTGTATGGAATCCCATGGGATTCATCAGCTGATTTAGAACTGTTTAACAACTAAAAAGGGAGCATGCAAAATGGGCTTATGAGATCCTATGGTTTTGTAACAGGAACAAAAAGAGACAAAAGGCAAATTTCAAGTGCAATTTTGGGCTACCTAATGTACTCCTACATGCATACAAAGTAAAAACAGGGTGAGTTGGGTGTGTAAAGACCTAAGAAAAACAATTTTTGAAAGTTTTTATTACCAATAAGCTGTATAAAAAGCTTTTGAGCAATGACATAAATAGGTCATTGCTTACGTGTCTGGATTTTGAAGACAGAAAACTTTTTGGCTATCCAAAACTTATACAAACTTGTAATATCAGATTCAACCTTTTAAAACTAACTTAAAAACTTACAAAAAATTTGACTTTAAAGGTCAAATGGGTAAGACCCAATACTAAGTTTAAGCTAAACACCCCTTTATGGGGTAAAAGTGCTAAAAACAGATTTTTAAAAAACTTAAATTTGGATTTTCTTTTGTAAAAACCAACTTTGCAGCTTAAAATAATACTTTATAACAAATGATAAGTGCAATAAGCAAATAAGCACTTATGTACTTATGGATTCAAAATCAAACCCATGGGTCCATACAAAATCCCATGGGATTCATAATAAATCCCATGAGATCAAAAATATACCTTTTTGCAGTTTTTTCTGATAGACCTTCAGTTTTTTTGAACTCTTCGGTTTATCTTCAGGCTCAACTGCTTCAAAATACTGTGTCTTCGGCTTATCCTTAACCAATAAATCAGCCTTAGCCGACTTATCTTTTGGCTTCTTTAGAAGAGTAGACAACTTAACATTTGTGGTATCCTGTGGCTCATTCGCACGCGCCTGTACCTTACCCTTCTTACCAACTGGCTCCTTAACCTCTATCTCCTTAACCTCTGTCTCCTTACCCTTTGCATGTGCCGTAACTTTCTTACCCTCTCGCTCCTTACCCACTGACTCCTTACCCTTCTTACCCTTTCGCTCCTTAACCTCTGTCTCCTTACCCTGTGCGTATGCCTTAACATTCTTATCCGGCACCTTCTCCTTTTCAACGGGTGCCTTCTCCGACACCTTTTTATCTGGCACCTTCTCCTTTTCAACCTGTTCCTTCTTATCCGACACCTTCTTCTCCTTTTCAGCCGGCATCTTCTCCTTTTCAACCGGTGCCTTCTCCGGCACCTTCTTCTCCTCTTCAGCCGGCACCTTCTCCTTTTCAACTGGTTCCTTCTCCTGGAGGATATCAGATTTTGTAACCTACTTCTTCCGTGGAGAACCACTGACAACACCTAATATAAAAAGTAAAAAAAACAAAAAAAAACCATTAGTTATACAATAACTGAGCATTAAGAAGCCCATGAGATTCATACTGAATCCCATGGGATTCAGTACTATGAATCTCATGGGATTCAGTATGAATCTCATGGGATTCAGAATAAATCAGAGGAATCTAATTATATGTTTACTACTAGTAATAACATTCTCGTTAACTAACATTCTCGTTAAATCAGTAGATCCTAACCTAGCAATATCACACCATCAAATGTATCAAAACATCAATAAACACTAACACAACAACAAACATCAAAAGTAAACACTAACATACACAAATATCATGCTAACCAATGCGCCATAATTGAAGATAAGTTTATTGGCAAAGCGATGAAAAATCAGTCGAGAGAACTTTAATCACAATGGCTTCTTAAAGATGAAAAAACAGGTATTCAGTCACATTAGAGTGCAAGAAATCAGACCAGTGACCAGCAACACATAGTTTCTCATAGCATGGCACAAATGCGACAAAAGCAAATCATCTCCATAATGGAACTTGTGATAAGCTCATAAGCCTCAAAATAAGCCGGAAAACTTGGACTTATGAAATATAAGTCGAAAAACAAAATAAGCTCATAAGCCCGCATATAAGCACTAACACAACAACAAACATCAAAAGTAAACACTAACATACACAAATATCATGCTAACCAATGCGCCTCGCTAACCAAAGTACAAAAATCGAGAAACATAATCTTCTACCTTATACTATGAATCCCATGAGATTACAGAATCTCGATGTCACTTTAATTTTCAATAAAAGCTAATCCAAAAAATAAGTCAAAAAACAAATAAGCTCATAAGTCGAAATATAAGCTTATTTGTTTTTCGACTTATACATATCCAAAAACTCTAACATCAGTAAAAGCTAATCCAAAATGGTTCTAACATCAGTAAACACTACAATCTACTGATTCCTATAAACACAAATATTCAATCTACTGATTCTGATAAGCTAATCAGTAAAAAAATATTCAATATATTGATTCCTATAAGCAAAAAATAAGCTAATCCAAAAACTCATTCCATCACAAACTTCAATCAGTACATCTACTAATTAAAAAATAATAAAGAATAAGCAATAAAATAAGCATTAAATCAATATCTACTAACTAATAGAACCAAATAAGTTAAAAATATACCAGAATCGACATTTCGAAGCTTATTTTGATCGGGAACCTTAGATAAAGCAGGTTTTGCCAATAAATCGCCTTTAGATAGAGCTAATTCGTCTCGAATCTCCATTTTAAATGAATGATGTTTCACAATTAGGGTTTCGCGGTGGTTTTGGTGGTTTGGGGGCGGTGGTTTTAGTGGTTTTGGGGGCGGTTACAAAGCGTCTGTGATGTTGTGTGTGTTTTTTTTGTGTTAATTTGTGACAAGTTATAATAAAATGTGTATTTATCAAAAAGACCATAAGTATAATTTTGATTTAAAATGTAAATTAATCTAATTCGTTGGATTCAAAAGAGATGGATGGTTGAGATCTACTTATTTTTTCTTTAGATAAAACTTGTTCCGTATGGAACTTTTCTCTTTAAAAAAAAAGAAAACCATAAACCGAGCGGATCCACATCTTCTCAACCTACACATCATGTTAACCTTAATGATGATGTAGACGGTGATGATGATATGATGATGATACTAAAAGGCGGGTGAAAGTCTCAAAAGGACAACAGGAGCCTAACTCAAGCTAAGAGAAAGAGGGGGATCGAGCAACATCACCAAGGAGTTCCTAGTCACATGAAGAAAATCTTTACGACTTTTAGCAACCCACCATTTTAGCGACGAAATAAACAAATTTAATGCTCAATAAACGACAAAAGAATCGTTTTTTATTCTGACAATCACCTTTAGCAAAGACATGGGGCATGATTTTAAACGCGAAAATAGTTTCTTTTTTATTTTCTTTCGCACCAAAAGAGTTTTAGCTTTGACCCCATAGATACAACAAGTCATCGTAAAAGACCTTTAGAGACGACTGTTGTCACTTTTAGCAACATCACATGTCGGTCTAAATAGCCCGTTTCTAGTAGTGCTTCTATATGTATGAAGGAGTGGAGGATAACAAGTTAATGATGAAGAAGGTGATGATTTGAATCATATATTCACTTGAATGTTTGATAACCCCAAAACAAGGAAGATAATCATGTTGATGGGGAGCAAATAGTAAACGAAGCAACAATTGAGGGGGAGAGCTTGCAGGTTAAACCTCAACCAATGCAAGCTGATCATGATAGTTCTTCATTTCTTGTCATGTTGCTGATGAACGGGGAAGGATACAGTCAAGGAAAGGATAGTAAACCAATCATTATCGAAGACGACCATGGCGTGCTTAGAACGAGGCCGATAAGAATCGTACTAAAGGGATTCACAGTCACTTTTCTTGTCTTTCATTAACATGCAATAGATCACACAATGATGTTATAGGGTCACGTTATAGTAGCAATTTCAATACGCGCGCCTAGCTACATCATGACACAATTTGAAAACACCTAATCGTTATCTTCTTGTCCTACAAAACTAAACAAGAAAGGCACCTCAACTAAAAGTGCAAAGGTAAGACGTTAGTATATATATGTGAAAGGGAAAATATAAGATTAAATTTAAACCATTTTGATATTGATGTATCTCAATCAACTTAAAAAACATGATGCAAATATATTTAATTCAATGTCAAATATATAATAGTTGACCAAAAAACTTAACTATAAGTAGTAAAAAAAAATTACCCTAAACACACAACAGCTTAGCAACATTTAACAGCATTCATAATAAAATGGGTCGATCAGTGGGTATGAAAGAGGTGGCATGCATGAGTTGTAGTGTAGGTATATCATTGAAAATCTGAAACAGTATTTGCGTGTAACTACTAGAGGAATATATTAGATATATATCCATTAGTTGAACCTAACGTCGTCGATTAAGAAAATTAGAAGTTTTTAGGTTGCTATTAAGCCTTAACCACTTATCCATTAAATTCTTTCTTTTAAGTTTTTGCAACTTTAAACTTTTTTTACACTTCATATTTAAACATTATTGTATCTTAAATAGTCATAAATTTTACTAGTAGTATGTAATGTTTCTTATTAAGATGTATGATGTATCATTTATTACCTAGCTTTATTATGTATAGAACTTAAAAATGTATTACCGAGCTTTATTAGTTGCTTATTTGAGTTTAGAAAAACTTTTTTTTTTTTGAAAAGTGAGTTTAGAAAAACTTATCGGCCCAACATGAAAAACTCAAACCTATTATTTTCGGAAAAAAGAAAAATAAATATAAATCTGTTGCGAATATATATGAAGCTCAGGATTATCTAGCTTTATTAGTTGCTTATTTGAGTTTAGAAAAGCTTAACGCCCCGACATGTAAAAGTTGAACCTATTATTTTCGGAAAAAGAAATTGTTAATCAGCTGTCAAGTGCGATCAGCATTTACTCGTAACTAGAGGAATATATTAGGTACATAGATTGAGATAGGATAGCCAATGAATTTATTTTGACACGCATAATAAAAATTAAAGGTTTGCTTAAGTCAACTACTAGATATATTGAGATCGTGGGTAGCAATACGAATATCCTCATAATACTTTAATTTCTTGCAGGCATGCAATCCACTAAAAGTACATATATAACATTAAACCACACATTACTTATATATAACTCTCATTACCAGCATTTGACATGTTTATGGAGAAGAAACAGAAAATGAAAAACCATGATATTTTTGCTCGAAGCTTCAATCAACATGACCAGAAAAGATTTGGATACAGTGCATTAGTTGGTTGCTTCATAGTCACATGGTGTCTATGCACCGAATTGAAACCTTACTTCGGTCATCTATATGTTTGTAAGTTACTTTATAAATAGTTAAGTGGTTATGCTTTAGCCTTTAATTTGATTTTTAGGTTGTTTATATGTTTGTAATTTAGGAGCATGTTTCGTTCTTGTAGGTGGTCGATGGTTGTGGTTTATTTTCGAGGCTAATTTGTAGGTGTTTTAGTGTTTGTAACTTTTAGCATCTTGCTAGTTTAACATATTATGTCGTAAAAGAGAAAATAGTTAACCTATCACCTTAAATGAATACAATACAAGGAACACATGCTTTACTATTTAATTCGTTTAATGGCAGTTTTATGGATTTTGCAGTGAATCTCAGGATGGTCGACGAACTGAAATTGGTAATCGTTAATGG
Source organism: Chrysanthemum lavandulifolium (assembly GCA_022545495.1). Classification (NCBI taxonomy): domain Eukaryota; kingdom Viridiplantae; phylum Streptophyta; class Magnoliopsida; order Asterales; family Asteraceae; genus Chrysanthemum; species Chrysanthemum lavandulifolium. The sequence continues at coordinate 213,765,051 of CM040242.1, forward strand.
TATACCCACCGAACCCAAGCGATCATGTAAGTACTTATGATCATTGTGTATGTAAAAAACTGCAGATGATCTTGTTGAGTAATAGTTTACGAGCAAGTTGATTATATGTAAAATACATATAACATCTTCATTTATAGAATAGAGGCTACATCAATCATTAGATATATTTGAAATTTTCTGTCTAAAAAGATCTTATTACAAGCTATAATGCAAGTATATATAAGACAGACAACAAATTGACTCTGAGGTTTTTTCATGATTGTCACCAGATGTTCAAAGAATGGAAACGGAGCTATTCTGCAACACGTCGGCTAGAAGATCAGATACATGCGAGATGAAGGGCGACGTAAGGATTCAAGGGAAATCTTCAACCATATACGTGTTCACACCAAACGCCAAAAATGCGTCATGGATTATAAGGCCTTACGCACGTAAAGGCGATAATGGTGCAATGGAGAATATTACAACTTTTACTATTAAATCGGTTCAAAACCAAGCCAAAACAATGCCTAATTGCACCCAATTTCACAACGTACCAGCTTTAGTTTTTTCGATTGGTGGGTACAGTGGAAACAGCTTTCATTCCTTCTCAGACATTATACTTCCTCTTTACGCAACGTCTAGAAAGTTCAGTCGAGAAGTGCAGTTTCTCGTAGTGAACAAAATTTCTCGCTGGAATATTAAATTTAAAGAAGTATTAGACCAATTATCAAGGTTTGAAATGATTAACATTGATCATGAAAAAGAAGTACATTGCTTTCCAAGCATGATAGTAGGTCTAAGAAAAGATGATCGAAAAGAGCTATACGTGGATTCAATGATGGATTTCACAATTTTTTTGAGAAGTTCCTATTCTTTGGAGCGGTCCACCGCCATACAACTAACTAGAAACTCGACCAGAAGGCCTCGACTTCTAATAATTTCGAGAAAAAAAACACGTGCTTTTACAAATGTGAATGATGTGGTTCTTGCAGCAAAGGAGTTGGGCTTCGAGGTGATTGTGACCGAGATGAGTCCCAATATGACACAGGTTTCAAGGCTAGTGAACTCATGTGATGTGATGATGGGAGTTCATGGGGCAGGGCTAACCAACATGGTTTTTCTTCCGGAAAATGCAGTGGTCATACAAGTGGTTCCATTGGGGAATATGAATTGGATGGCAAAAACTTTTTATGAAGAGCCTTCAAAGGCAATGAGACTGAAGCACTTGGAGTACAAGATAAGAGAAGAGGAGAGTACATTGATAGACCAATATCCACTTAGCCATCAAGTGTTTAAGGATCCATCTTCGATACAACGGAAAGGTTGGGAAGCTTATAAATCAGTGTATATGGATAAACAAAATGTAAAGCTCGATATCATTAGGTTTAGAGAGATATTCTCGAAAGCCCTTGAACTTCTTCATTAGTAAAAGTATATTTCTATTATTGCTATTAACTAGATTTATCACTTGTATCTACAAACTACATAGGTTTTTACGTACTATTGTTTCGTTTGTGTTTTATTCACTTGCTTGTAACCTTATCATTACAAGCACATTAATTATTACTTGTAATTACAGGACATTCGCTTCCCGTTTAACGGCAAGGTATTCATTAACTTTATGGAGTAACCATGATGCAATACACCATTATTTAATGAAATTTTATTTGAGAAATCATACATAAACTTAAACTTAGGCCTAAACTTAAACCTAAAATCAAGTGTTAGCATCCTGATGGCTGCAGACATGAACTCATTTATTTTACAACCCATCAGAATGATGTTAAGTGATTTTAGGTCAAAGTTTAAGCCTAAATTTAAATCCACGTATCATTTCTCATTTTATTTTGAGACTGATTGAATGATACCTTGTGTATCGATCCTATAATTTATTCAATCAAGGTTGTCTTATCAATAAATCTATTTAGGAGGCCTTTGGTTTTGTAACACGAAATCATAATAGATATAGGTTTAATGTAAGGGTGAATTAAGAATACGTATGAATGTTATAAAAGAAATGATTGGTTTCTAAATTACATGCAAGTATGATTTCAAGATTTATTATTGTTTTATTTGTATTATTATGTTATATGACATTTATTGAAGTGAAAATGTGACTTGGTATTGTTCTGAAGCCACTTATTGGGGGTCGGTTTAAGGGAGGAGGATGGTTTGAGTGCATTATAGAGCCACGACTCGAGTTGGCACTGTTCACATGCCTGGTCGAGCTGAGCCATCAGCTTAGAGTGATTAAAATAAGGCTATTGGGTTTTCCACTTAGTTAGATCAGTAGGTTTTCCTTTTAGTTGGCACTTAGTTGATGGGGTTCGTTGTATGTTGTACACTTGTTTTGAACTGTCGTTTAGTTTACCACTTAGATCTTAAGGTTGCTCGTATGTTGTATACATGTTTCCATTTTATCGATGTTAAAACCACTTATAAATGTCATTTCGAGGTTATTTGTTCCATTTTATCAATGCTAAAACCATTTACAAAACTGTAATTTCTCTTTCTAAACACATACAGTGGTTGTTGTTGGGTTACATTTGGGAGAGCGGTGAGTGTTTAGGGTTTCAGTGTTTCAAGAATCACTAGTGAGGTTTCATTGTTGCCTGATTCATTAATGTAAGGTATTTAGGTTTCTTTTTTTAGTTTGTGGATTTGTGGATATGTGTTTGTGTTTGTTTAATATTTGTGGTAAGTATGACACATGATATTGAGTGTTGATTTTATATGGTTTTTTAAAAGCTGTGTTTTATTTGGTTGTCATTGTCTTTCTATTTTTTTATGTTTCTATAAGCTTTTTGTGTAGGTAGTACTAATAGTTTGATGGTGTGAAGTGGAAATGCATTTTGCAGCCAATCTTAGTTTTGGTCTGCCAAGAACCGTGTGGTATAAAAGTACTTGCTTTGTAATCTTTCATCTGCAGAGAATGTGAATCAACTGTATGGTTTGGAAGGTGTAACTCTGTAATTTACTTCCGTTGTTTGGTGCTTTAACTATTGCAGGTTTTTGGGTTTTTAATGTTGCGGGTTTTCAGCTTGTTGGTGCGTTAGGTGTGTTGCATTAAGGGAAATTGACCAACTTTACTTCAAGTGTTTGATGTTTTGGGGTGTTTTCTGATATGTGTTTTTGTTTTAGCGTTTGGGTGTTTGATGTTTTAGGATGTTTTCTGATGTGAATGTCCAATGCATGGTTGTTTAAGGATCTGGGTTTGCTAAAGTGACATTGCCAGCCATAGTTTTGGCGTGGTGAAAACCATAAGGTATAAAATGCAATCGTAATTCTCAAAATATTCAATATTTGAGCCAGTGTACTAGATTTGGGAGTCAGTGACTGCCATAAAGCAAGTTGTGTAAAAACTAAATGCAAAATGGTGAGTCTGTGAAACGTTTGTTAAGCCAGTTGATGTGTCACTCATACTTGGTGTTAGTAGAAATGGCGGACACGAGTACCATATCAAGTGGTTTAACCAACGTCTCATATATATTTAGCTTGCCCAACTTCAGCTTTTATATGATGTTTGGACTATAGAGAAAAATGGTGTTTAACACTGATTTTACAGCTTCGTAACTCGCTTGCCAATTAATCTTTGGGGTTAGCTTTTATAGGCTTACTAACTTTTCATCTAGGGCGGTTGTGGCTCTTTTTTTTAATGCTTACTCATCGGAAGTAAGTCATAATTTTGGCCTTTCAAAAATTAGACAACATAAAATGGAATTGTGCTTTGCAGCAAATCTTAGTTTTGGTGAAGCAAAACCCATATAGCACAATATGTAACTGTGTTTTCATCGGATTCGATATATGAGCTACGGTATTGGGTGTTGGATTTTAATGTCTGTCATATGTTTTGTAGATCTAATTTAGAGAGAATTTAGTATATTTTCTTATGTCTGAATTCATATTTTCAGCTTGCCAGTGATGTTGTTATCGGGGGTAATCTGTACACGATGCAACCAAAGGTTTTCACCACACGTGTTATTTGCAATATAGGCGCAAGTTTTATCTTTAACATTAATACTTTAAATTATATGAAGTAATACTTGATTAGGCAATATACATGTGTTTGCTTAGGGTTTCTGATTTCTTTTAGAGTCTGATATGTGGTCATATGTGATTATTTTATACACTGTGTATAATCTGTGGTCATAATTGTTTTGTGTTATAAGTGTTGCAAGCTATTTGTTGCATGTGCAAAACAGGTGCTTCCTAGTATCCTTTACAGTATGAAATGTGGTCATGAATGTCAATTTTATACGTTGTGTATAAGTTGTGGTCATAATTGTTGATTCATTAAGTGCTATTAATTAACAAAGGAAACTAATTTTTCGATTTTGAATTAAGCGTTTGTTCTTATGTCTGAATTCATGTTTTCAGCTTGCCAGTGATGTTGTAATCAAGGGAAATTTGAGCACGATGTAACCAAAGGTTTTCACCACACGTGTTAGTTGCAAGACATGCACGAGTTTTATTTTTAATTAATACTTTAAATTATGTGAAGTAATACTTGATTGGGCAATATATGTGTGTTTGTGTTTGTTTAGGGTTTTTGATTTCTTTTAGAGTCTGATATGTGGTCATAGGTGCTGATTTTATATACCGTATACCACTCAAATTCCACCCAAAAAATGTGAGGTTCGCCCCTAAATCTTTAGAAATAAAGCATTCATCTTTAATGCTTATTGAGTGTACCTGTAGTATAATAGATTCTAGAACTTGCTTTTGTGATGCATTCCGAGAGCGCTAGTGAGACTACATTCGTGTAGTTAGGTTTAAGTAAATGATAAGAGGCATTAGGATAACCCTTGTTTTAAATCTGTAATTTAATTACATCAACCACATTGGTTGAGTAATTTTTCCACGCCTTTGCGATGTACTCATCTTAGGTACACGATACCCCCAGTTAACCCCTCAGAGCCTATCTTTTTGTGGTTCTCATGATGTTTCAGTTTTTAGAATATCAATGAAGAGCATTATTTACAATCCACCCCAAATGTTACACCCAAATCGCCTTAGCCCACCTTGTATGCACTCATCTTTAGTGTATTATTGTAACTATTGTTTAACCCTTAGTTCAATTATCTAGTTACTTGCATGGTTACTAAGTCGAGTCATATCCTTTGTACACAATTTTGGGACGATTGGAACTCATGGGTTAAGTAGTATTTTATGGAGTAACGGGAAGGAACGTTAAGTTCAAATTTCCTTTGTCTATGTAATTAATTACTCCAAGTATTTTGATCTTTTTAATTCGGGTCAATAGTGTTAGAGAAATAAAAACTCAAGTTTAGGGATACTCCTATAAATCCCTCTACATTGATGTTATCTTAGAGGATGGTAGGGTAAGAATGTCTGGAAAAAAAAGAGAAAAAAATAAAAAAAAGAAAGAGAAAAACATACGGACTACCATCCTATATCTATCCTTTATATTTTATGTTTATGTTTTGATTTTGCTCCAAATTATTAGTTAGTGTTAGTGAGTCAAGTCTTGGCTTAACAACGCTGCGTTCATGCATTTAACTTAGATTTTGACTTGCCATCACTAAAAATTCCTCATATCCAAAAAAACCCTTTCATTCCCTACATGAAGCCTAATATTATAACCCTTTGTAAAGACTTATTTGATAGTTACTCCTAGGTGCTTACGCCAAAGCGGTGGAGGTTTGATCTAATCTCAAGCTTATGGTAATCTATGTGCTATGACAGGTGGAGAGTGTTTATCTTCCATTTCCTTACATGTTATATTTCATATATACCCGAGAGATGAGAGAATTCAAACACCAATTGTGAGGTGCTAGTGTATAATTTACGTGCTTGTTATGACTATTGTGGATTTGTTGTATATTATTTTAAAACCCCTAACTCATAAATTGATTAGCCAAAAGCACATTTGCTTGAGGACGAGCAAATTCCAAGTGTAAGGATATTTGATAAGGATAAAAAAAACATACGTTTTTAGGGGGTCATTTAAGCCCTAAATCGTTATATTTTATATCCGTTACTGCTTAAAATCGTTTCTTTTCGCATTTTAAGTCATTTGGAAGCAAAATACTGCAATGAAGCATTTTTGGACGAAAAGAGACGAAAATATGAAGAAAAAGGCTAAGTCAAGAAAACATGGTGCAAACAGCCTTCCGGACGGCGTCCCAAAATCAAGGGTTACACCGTCACCTCTACATGGTCCAAACTCTCTCAAGCGACGGATCAGGTCACTTTTTGATCTTAACAAGTGACAGCGTCACTTGTATTTCCACATGCCCGTCGCACTTACTTTCTACACCAGACGGCCAACTCTTTCTCAAGACGACGTCACCTACAATCTAGACGGCGTCACAAGCTCCAACGGGACGCCGTCCCAATGATGACTTGGAAATGACAAAACCCTAATGGCAGCGATAAGACGGCGTCACCAGCAAAAGGCGAAGCCGTCGCAGTTGTAAAATCTATATATAGACATCGAGTTTTCTGTATTTTGTGTGTTATTTTGGAGAGCAAACCCTAAAACGGTTTTAGTCCGACTTGGACAGCTCTTAGGAGGTTCTAACCCCTCATTATTAATTCAAGATAAGTTTATTTATCCATTATATCACCATGTTTAATTCTTTTATAATTGTTTGCTTGTGTTCTTGCATCTCTATCATGTGTAACTAAATTAATTAGTGTTTGCTTAGATCCAATGAAACATAGTTATTAATTATTATTAGGTTGTCTCTTGTTTTAATTGGTTGTCACGCTAGATTAAGAAAAATTGGATTCTTCTTTCATTGTTGTGAGCTTGAACGTCCTAAATAGCGATTATTAGCCCTAGAGTGCACAAGTAGGCTCCCGTTGTATTTATTGCGTGAGTTGCGGCTTGTAGATACTAGGATATTTGGGGGAGATACATCGGTACTTGGCGATCCCGAGTGTTCTAGAGGAGACTTATACACTTATAGAATTAGGGAATTTGGCACCGCCCTATGACTAAAACATGGAATACAACGCATCGATTAAACAAGGATGTGACAATTCAACCGACCAATAAAAGATAACTAGGGAGTAAGTAAATCTAAGTAAACACGCTTTTAGTTATCATAAGAACCTTTCCTACAATCCATAGCTTTAGTTTAATTATTTAGTTTAATTAGTTTTAATTTATTTCGTTTATTAGTTTAATTGGTAAAAGATAAACCCCCCACTCTTCAAACACCGAGATTTTAATTGCTTTCATATAAAATATAAAAAGACTAAAAAGAATAACCCTCTCCCTTGCCTTTTCGTCATACATCTCGACTAGCATCTCTATTCCCCTAGAGAACGATCAACCTCGTGGGCTTACCCATACTACACTGCAACGATTAGATACACTGCCTAGTGGGTTGTAAAGCTTGCTCTTGGAAAAGGATGTCTTTCGACCCCGAACCATGCATCAATAGCATTGAAATACTTGCCTACTCTCTTTTATTATTTAAGTTAATTGTGCTTCGCACTTCAATCCATCACTCAAACCGCACTCCTAGCCTAAACATTCTTCCAATATGACAAAAATCCCAAGTGGTCATTCATCAAATATAAATCCAGCCTAGAAAAACCGCAAGAATTAGCGTCCGACCTTGTCACTCTTCAAATTTATTATCTTCATCAACCAACCCTCTCCCTAATAAATCAACACCTACTTCAAAAACTACATCTCAAGCTCAAACCTCATCTATTGAACCTACATCAATAGTCACTCCTACCACCAAACAACCTCCGCTAAATCCTTTTTTGGTCAACTTCTCTTTGAGACTCCTTATACTTCACCTCCTTTACCAATACACATGCCTCCACCATCTTCCATTATGCATCCTCAACCATCAAATTTAGCTCCATCATCCTCCAACATGCTTCCATCAACATCTAGATTGCCTCCACCAAACCTACCTCTATCTAAAAAATATCTTCCACTTGATCAATCTCTATGGATTGATAATCCTTATCCACAACCTCCTAGACATAGAGACTTTTGTCACCATTGTCAACACACTCAATCATTAGTGCATGAACTTCATGACGAAATGCGATTCATGTTTAGCCATATACTTGATCTTCTCGCTCAACAAAACCACTCTCAAAACCGTTGAAGTGCAAGCACAAGTGTCTCCATCGTCTTTTTTTGTCTAAGTCCTAGTTTAGATTTAGTCCTTTCATCAGGATTTCTTAAATATTAGACCATGTTCTTAGTTTTTATAGATTGGTCATTGTTGCACCATTCTTTTCATTTTATTACATGGATCTACTTGATTATACTACATGTTTTCTTGAGAGTTTTAGATCCTTCTATGAATCTCTTAGTATAATTATGTGCCAAACTAACTGAAAACAGCTGCAGATAGTCGGATCCCTCAATTTATGCTTGGCGGATCCATTCTGAAATGGATCCGGCGGATTTGGGTGCTCAGAAATTTTTCTGAGACATATTCCAGCTTATTTTCTACACAATTTCATAATATATGTCTACATTCTAACCATTGTTTTGTAGATTTTCAAAATTCACTTTGAGTACTTGAAGCTCTCAATAAGGGGGAGCTTTCGTCAAAGCAAAAGCATTGCAAAACTTTCTTCTTGGCCTTCTCAAAATACTTGACGCCCTCACCAAGGGGGAGCAAAATATGCACTACTTTACCCTTCTTATTTCTTTCTCATCTCTTTATAATCTATTTCTAATCTCTTTCTTCTCTTTCTTATTCGAGTTAGTTTCTTTGCGACGCTCTTTTTGTTTCGACAAAAAGGGGGAGAAAAGAGTAAAAAAAACTTAAATTCAAAATTTACGAATTCTAATTTTTACTTAAAATAATGTTATGTTTTGTCATCAACAAAAAGGGGGAGATTGTTAATACAAATAAACCGTAAAAATGTTTATTTATATTTTACGATCTTCTTATGTTTCGTCGATAACAACAATAAAATTATTTTAACGAGATAAATAAAATACGTAAGTTTTTGAGCCAATAGTTTACTAACTCATTTCACTAAACAAATAAAATCATGTTTAGTTAATAGTTTATATAAAACCAAAACCATTTTTATGAAACACATATAAGTAATATTTCTTACTTACATTTTCATAAAATACATACTTTAGAACTAACTAGTTAAATGTAATATGTTAGTAAATAGAGTTGGACTATCCATAACCCAAAACTCATAACCCATAACCCATGACCCATGCTCATTACATCATGCATGACATCACAATGGGTAAAAACCATGACCCGTGATTCAAATTCCATGACCCAAAGTCCATAACCCATGATCCAAGATGTCCATTGCATCATGAATGACATCACATGACCCATAACCCAAAACCCGAAATTGTAACCCAAAATCCGGACTGAACTGACCCAGGTGTCGCATCCCTTGGATTGCACTGGCCGGATCCCTCTGGGAATGAATCCAGCGAATTCGGTTGATCAGACAATTATTTCGTTATAAACAGTGAGTCATTTCGTGAATTATTCTTACCCTTTTTAGATATATATTCTTACCTCACTAACATAAGATCTTTGGATCATCCATGTAGCTTTTCTCTTAGTGATTCTCTAGGTTTCTCTTAAAGGCGAGATCACAACGATTAGCATAGAAGACTTGCAAGCTCGAAGATATGGGTTACTAGACTTCATCATCATAAGATCACATAAGTGTCTCTTGTCGTTGATTCCTCTCAAGTATGTCATAGGGGTGTTGTGTTAACTAGTGGTGCTTGGATTAGTTCCTCCATTGTAAAGGAACTCGGTATCTAGCCTTGTACCAGATAAAGTGTAGGTGACGTAGGTTTGGTTATACCTTGTGAAAGAACCCGATATCTAGCCTTGTACCTGATAAAGTGTAGGCGGCGTAGGTTTGGTTATACCTTGTGGAAGAACCCCGTATTTTACCGAATAAATTGTAAGGGACGTTATGAAGGCTTCTCCGCCAAGATAAGAAGCTTGTGGTGTAGTGTTTACGAAATCTCGAGTTGGACACTCAGGGAGTGAAGTAGGGCAAAGAAGGTGACCTAGTAGCCGAACCACTATAAATACTTGTGTCTCACGGTTTTATCTTTCTATACCTTACCTCATACTCAATATTCTCATATATTTAACTATCAATATCCATACTTCAAAATGAATTGACATAAATAAATCTAAATGTGTTAAAACGGACTTTTAATCGTTAAAACTATCCAACCCTTCCTCCTTTTAGTTTTCTACACCCTGGTCAGAAACTATTCAAACGGCACCTCATGTGTGCATTTATAAATGGGTCTTTTATGTTGGGATGAAAGAAGTAAAATTTAAACAGGATATATATGAAATGTGTATGTATTTAAAGGGATGTATATGCAAATATTGGACCTAGCTAAATTCTTGAAAGATAAAAAGCATATGATTCCTTTCTTCCAATTCTGACAACGCGCTTTCTTAACCCAAAAAGAAAAGAAAAGAAAAACCCTAATCAAAATGGCGGAACAACTGACTGAAGAACAAATTGCTGAGTTCAAGGAAGCTTTCAGCCTCTTTGACAAAGACGGTGATGGTATATTTTTTTCTCCACATCTTAAATCTTTTTTTTCTTTTTTTTTAATTAAATGATTTCTTGTTACTAGGTAGATTTGTTTTTACTAGTTTGTTATAGTTTATTACTACCTTAGTATAAGTAACTAAACAAACATTTGAACATTTGTTTGGTCAAAACTCGGTCAACACACGGTCAAAAGTTGGTTTCAAATATATATCTATGAAATTTGTATATACAAAATCAATCTGAGTATTTCACGCCGTGTGGAGTTTTACAACCTTGACTTGTATGTGTAGTATTCTAAGCATTTTTCGGCATCATAAATGATGGCTAACTATATGTGCCTTGAATCGTTTGCTAACCCAAATAGAAAATGTGACTTGTATGTAGATTTCACTTGTTAATTTTGCCTTCACTTGGGTCCCCTGAGTAAGTGTATGGATCCACGGGGATCGTTTAACTTTTGTTAGTTTTAGGGTAATTGCAAAATTTACATGTTAAATTATTTTCTAAGGCTTTTTTAAACTTAAGTATTTGAAAGAAGTTTTAACAAAGCTGATTTATACTTTAACTCAACTACACAGTAAAATAACATGTTCCAGCAACTCCATACCCCGCTCTGGCGGGATTGGGTATGTTGTTGTTGTTGTCTACAGTCATGTTCATAAGGTTTCATTTCTACACTTTAAATTGCTAAACAAATGTTTTTTTTGTTTATGACATTCGTTGATATTCTAGCTGTTTTCAAGTTTATATCTGATCCAATATGATCTTCTTATGATGCTATAGTGGTTCGATATATTATTTTTTCTGGTGCAAACTCTGTCCCCCTTTATAATTAAGTTCTACTGTTAGCGTTAAAAAAGTAATATAGTGACGGGTTGTTTTCATATTGAATAGTTGTTGGGATGTTTACACTTAGATACGCTTGTGAAGAACATTGACTGAACTGATTATCAAATCTTGGCTAAATGTTCAATGGTAGATAATTACTACACGTCACTGTAACTGAAGTATCTCACAACGTTGATGAAAGAAATGGTTTCTCGCCTTTAACAGGCTGAAATGTACGAGAAGGTTTAATGTGTACCACCTGTCACCTCCTAGATGGTTTTATTTATAGATTCAAAATATTGTAGTTAACAATTTAGCACATAAGCTTCTTTAGAAAAAATATTTTAAAGTTTGACAAGAAAAAAGTCCTCTCTGTTTGATCTTCAACATGAACCTGTTTGACTCGTTCCCATCTTGGCCCAACATGTTGAGAGTGTTCTGGCTACCTTATTTGTAAATATTTCTAGTACTTAAGATATGCTGAGCTTTCTTTTGTTGGTAACTCGAATTCTGTTTTTTCATAGTTTTATTAGAATAGACCTATCATGGATTCATCCAAACTCCAGCATCTTAACCTCCAATTTGCACATATGAAACTCCTATGTCTTCTATGCAATTTGTTTGTTTGTTTTTTGTTTTTTTTCCTTTACGGGGGAGTGCCTGCTATTTACATCGGTTGGCCTGTTTCTTTAACTGTTAATTACTTAGTTACAGTGTTTAGCTTATTTTTTTGTTTTTATCTTGGAGCTCAATGGAAATTCAATATTGTAGGCTGTATCACCACCAAAGAGTTGGGGACAGTTATGAGATCATTGGGTCAGAATCCTACTGAAGCTGAACTGCAAGATATGATCAATGAAGTTGATGCTGATCAGAATGGAACAATCGATTTCCCTGAGTTTCTGAACCTGATGGCCAGGAAAATGAAGGTGGATATTAATAACTCTGTTGCTCTAATATTCTATTGGAAATGTGCTCTGTTATTACTATATTTAGAGTTCAGGACTACTCATCATGATCTCATAGGACTGATATGAAGTCTGTGTAGGTGGAAAACTTGGGAGGTGGGTAACAAGTAAAAATGGCTCATGTCAAACAGAACAGAACGAACTGAGCCGGTTTAAACAAAACACTTGTGCAGTATATGATCACAAAAAATATGTCATATTACAACATATATCTATTAATTTATTCCAACAATTTAGTATTTGCATTACAAGATACACTTTGGGCGACATGTGAACTGTTTTTACCCATGACCTGTTAAAGATAAAACATAAATTAATTCAACCCACTAATTTGTTATTGGGCGAAGTAAAAACTAAAAAAGATGAGCATAAAATAATGTTTGCAAAGTTGATCAAAATGCTGTGCTCTTTTTTTGAAGGACACTGATTCGGAGGAGGAACTCAAGGAAGCTTTCAAGGTCTTTGATAAGGATCAGAATGGATACATTTCTGCTGCTGAAGTATGTAACCTAACTACTCTTGCTTATCTCTGTAATTATATGTGCCAAAGCTGGCAGGTCTTGGTGTTGACCCGAAGCACTTTTTGATTATTTTCTGTGAAGTTATTAACAGTTAATCCGTGTTAGTTTGTGAAGTTGATAAGGGTTATGTTATTTCAGTAAAATTCTAACTTTTTAACATGTGATTTTGGATGACTTGTTTAGTTTTCTCACATTTGACATGTGTGCAGCTTCGCCATGTGATGACAAACCTCGGGGAGAAGTTAACTGATGAAGAAGTGGATGAAATGATCCGTGAAGCTGATATGGATGGTGATGGTCAAGTGAATTACGAGGAGTTTGTGAGGATGATGCTTGCCAAGTGATTGTGCAATCACTTGTTCTAGACTTGGCTTTCCTACTTAGTTGCTATAGCAAGTATTGTTGTAAACATGTTTGGTACACTTGATGGTTGGGTGCCCTAAGGTAAAACTAGATCTTGAAGTCTGGTAACTCTTTTCTTCTTAACAGATCACTCTAGCTTAACAAAATCTGAATGCGTGCCTATTGAAAGTCTTAGCTCTTTTATGCAGCTCACTCGATTGTTCTTTTTTCTTTCCTTTGTTGCAAGTCGCTCCTCTTTTTTTTTATGGGAGAATTGCACATATATCCCTCCAAAAGTGAATAATTACATATGTACCCACCCAAAACACATACAGTAAACTTGATATGTACCCAATGTTTTCTGTTTCACTAAAATCGATTAATAATATGACCTTTATAATCTTATCTTTTTCCCCAAATTAAGCTTCTCAAGAGCACATTATTTGATATGTTTTTGTCGTATGTAACTGCCATAGTATTCAGGATTGTTCACATTTTTTTTTGGTTAGTCATGTGTGGTTATTGACATCCTGGAAAACCAGTAAGGTAGTGTTTGGTTCACAAATTTCAAATAGAGGGTTTAAGATAACTGCCCTTTTTCAAATGATGAAGAAATTGAAATCTCAAGTTTTAAAAATTATTACATGTTTGGTTCACCCAAAAAGTAACTGAGTGTTTACATTTTTTATATATCAAAGTTACATAACTGCCCTTTTTCTACAACAAAACTAAATGGCACCATCTTCTTCATTCTAGAAAATCGCAATACATAAACCATAAAAAAAAAATACAATTATACAAATATACAATCATAAGCATAAAAGCACTCCCAAAAGTTATGATTTTTTCAGATACAAATATGCTCCCAAAAGAAGAAAAAAATAAATTACAACAAATGATTTGTTTAAGATCCCCTAAAGTCCAGAATGGGTTCTCCAAATCAAAATATAAAAACACGTATCTGTTTGTAAATCGAAGTTTAGTTTGTTATAACAAGAGCTATGTGAGCTAATCGAATTTTGTGTTCTTCATAAACCCAAAATTTGACTTGAAAAAAAAAAAAAAAAAAAAACTTGAAATTCATGGCAACAAAACTAAAGAATGAATACAAAGACAAGTGAAGAAAAGAGGATTACTTGAAAACTTATAGATTGAAAGTACAAAAAAGTGAAGAAAAAGGTTATGATGACAAAAAGTTACAGAGAAAATGATAAAGAAGATGGTGAAGAAGAATGTGAATAGAAACAAAAAAGAGGGCAATTTTGTCAACTTTGTCAGTGGAAACATCATATATTAAAAACCGTCCCACACCCACCATGTTTTAAAACCATCCTTTTTAGTGGGCCCATCACATTTAAATACCCTCTTTTTTGCATACCAAACACAGTTTGTAAAGTTATTTAAATTCAAACACGCCCAAATACATCCAAATAGACCCGACCAAACAGCACCTAAGTCTTTCGTAGACATGGTTTAGTGAACCGTTGTCATGATTTTGCTCGTCTAATGCCCATAGGGACCATAGCAATTGGCATCCAATTCAAAGTTGCCATCAATTTTAGATGTTATCTGAATGGCTTGCAGTAAACGATATTAGTCATGACTTTCTTTCTGAATTTTATATATGTGCTGTCTTCAAACCCATCCGGCCAACCGTATTGAAGATCCCGTTGATTTTCCCTGTTTTAGTTTATTTCTAGAAGAAAATCCAGTACATGTACTGCGTGAGAAGTGCAATGACAGTAACAGATTCATATACCTACATGTGCTTGAAAAATGACATAATCAATATGGGTTTGAAGGTGAAAGGGTAAAATGGTCATAAATCCGATAATTGGTGTATCAGGCCTTGGATTTGTCATGAGAAGCCACAACGGTTTAGTATTGGCAGCAGGAAGCAAACAGTTGGCATTTGCGATGTCTGTTGTTGAAGCCGAGGCGAAAGCAATCTTATGGGCTATTCAAGTGGCTCAAACCAAGGGTTTTACAAAGGTTGTTTTGGAAACAGACTCGAGTATACTTGTTGATGCCTTCAAACACAACAAAGTTTTGTATCATATTAGAGCTTTATTCCTCCACATTCGCCGTCTATGCCAACTATTCGATTCGTGTACCTGGTCTTTTGTGCGACGCGATGGGAATAAAGTTGCCCATGAACCCGCTAGATTAGACTTCTCGATAATGTAGATGTTCAGATAATGGATATGTGCCATTTTCAATTGAGGCACTTGTACAACATGATGTAAATTTGATAGTTGACTAATGAAATATTTATTCTTATCAAAAAAAAAAAAAGTGTAGAGGTAAAATACGTTTGGTATTTCTAGTATAAAGTTTTGGTGCAGATGCAGATATATAAACTGGTGAAAGAAAAGTATAGGAGAAGAAATATAACAAAAAAACAAAGACCAAGTCCTTTAACAGATGAAACTTTTCCATGGCCATCCAATCATTCTTCATTTGTTTTGCATTTGCAGATATATATATTCAATATAATTTCTTGAAAAATCAACACAGTTGCTGTTTCTTAAACAGTAACATTTCCAAAGAAATGGTAATGCTTAAAATTCGAATTCAAATCATATTGTCTCACTCCATTACTTAGCAATCGCCTTAGATGGTGTTTAACTCTGCAAACAACAAAAGATTAAGTGAAAATTGCATTTGTTCATTGCAGCACCTAAGCTTTGTACAGCCAACCGCACAGATGATATCCCCAAAGAATAAATATATAAACTCGTATATTCGCGATTATTGCGAAAAAGAATAAATAATTACATATTACACCATCTAAACATTATGCTTTCATACTACATTTTACCTGAATACAAAAGCTAATCAAGAACAATAAATCGATAGTCCAACACCTGATATCCACTTTTACATGCAGACGTCTAGATCTGCTGCTGGACTCGGTATGAACCAGCACCATTTTCTTTTAATAACCTATTACTTCTTTACTATAAAGTTAAGACACTAATCTCCTAACCTCTTTTGCCACAAGAGAGAAGCATGTATATGCTGGTATTACCTAGCACCGCACTTTGAATTCCTCCAATTGGTGCAGGCGCATTTTTATCTTGTTATTTTGGTATTTTTCAAAATTGTAAACAGATGGGTCATGGAAAATCATTTCTATGACTCAGGGGCTTACCCCCATTTTGAGGTGGGAACTCGATTTTTCTTTTTGCTCTTTTTTAGTATGGTTGAGATATGGTCCATCGCCTTTTGTGATGACTGGGTCTCTCCTGTTAACCACTGAAGAGCCTCAGACGCAGCACTTTTTTCCGCAAGTTTTTTACTACCAGATGGCTGACCAACAAAATCTAATCCGTTAAAGACCACAGTGGATCGGAATTTATTATTTTTTAACTGGGATGTTTTGTAGGTAGGAGGTTGGTGACCCGCTCTAAGAAGTAACGTTTGCAAGTGATTCTTGGAATTATCATGTTCTGCTATGCTGCCATTTGTTGAAGATGTGCTTTTTTTAACTGATTCTTTTCCAGAATTCTTTGAAATTGGTGACACCTTACGACCATAGACGAATCTGCCCTCACATCGGTCCCCTGATACCAATAGTTTTAGAGACTCCAGGAGTTCATTGTCGTTCCCTATATCTATTTTGGGGTTCAGAAGCTGCAATACACATCATGATGAAAAAGGTAATGTAAATTTTAGTAAGCAAATTTTAATAAGCACGTGCATCAATGCTGTTATCAAGAAATGGCAATTTCAACAAATTTGGGTTGATTTTAATTTCAAACAGGTCAAATATAACAATTTAGAAAGATATGAGACGGACAAATGAGTTGGAGATCGTCTAAAGTGTTTTTTAGCCATGCAAACCCCTCTTTGATCAAATTCTATGTATTAAGTGTATAGTTAAAAAATAAAAAATAAAAAAAAATAAAAAAAATAAAAAATAAAAAAAAGAAACAAAAAAAAGGTTAAAGGTAAGGTGAAATCAGTGACACATTTTTCTTCTAATTATAATTAATTTAGTGAATATGATATGAAAAACTTCACTAATAATATAATATCTATATCGTTCGAGTTTGAATAGGTCGATAAGAGATTGTAAACATTTAAATTAACACCTGAGGCCACTTTCGACCAATTTGACCTGCCCATTTCATTTTAGGTAATATTTATAATTTGGCCCGTTGGAACCTTTAGACTTTCAGATAAACCGGTTAAAATTCCAACCTCTATTTAAAGGATTTACGATATATAATCCAGCAATGTTTTAAACGAACCAAAGAATTTATGCCATCATGTTGTTTACCTTCATCTGGATGAGTTCATCTAGCTCGCTCTTTAAAGCAAGATATGTGCCTGCCAAGCCAGGCTTCATGAAGAACTCTAAGTAACCACCCAACATTTTCAAGTGTCCATCCTATCCAAAAACAACTTGCATTTTAGGTTCTTTATTCTTGTGTGAATAACGAGAATATAGAAAATGAACAAAAAACTCAATTACCATAACGCCTCTGGAAACACTTCCTCCAAATATGAGAACTACTGAATCGGACACAGCTGTTGAATCCCGTAAGAAGACAGAATTTACTTTCACTTTTTCATTGAATACCAACCATGGATATGGGATCGTTGGATCTTGAGAATTAACTGAATTCTATTTGAAAGAAAGGGAATTGAAATTAGATAATAACTAACTGGAAGTTAAATAAGTTGAAATCTTGTTAAGGAAAATGCTTTTTAAATATCAGAAAGGCAAAATAGACTTACTGAATACAGCAATACTGGACCATCTTCCATTGTTTTCAATGATACTGATTTTTCTTTGTTCTGCCAAAAAAAAGAATGTGCATGTTCTCAGAAGGGTTAACAGAAATCTAACGAATTATTATAGAAAACTTTGTGAAATTCTTTTCAAGCAGGATAATAATATACCTAACATAAATATCATATAGACTAACTAAAACAGCATCACTACACAGAAAAAGCTGTTTTTAATCAAGTGTTCACTTCCATGCATCAATGTATATTAAAATACAGGACATTTTCATACCTAAAAAAATTACATTACCCAACCAACCTATAGGGAAAAAATTAGTAACAGTTTTGACCCTCTTGGTTTAATCATATTGACTTGAACAAGCATTTATTTGAATTAAACCAAAAAAAATGAAGAGAATCAATCTAAGAAGGTTTACTTGAAAACTTCTGAAGCTATTTTTTAGGTGAAAAGGGAATGACAACAGAAGATGAACTCATGAGTCAATGTATCATACTCACCACAACAGAGCAAATTCCCGGAAATAGGCCTGAGCAGATGATGGCTCGGATTAGATGTTGATCATGGCTCCATGTGTTGCATTTCTCCATATTTTCAACCAAACCACTGTCTCTAAGTAAATAAGAAAATTGTTTCTTAAGAGAATCAATAGCTCTAAGAGTTTGTGAAGAAAGAAAATTTCTCCAGCAATACTCGTGACCTGATTGCTGTCTTTCAGCAGCTTTCCATCCATCGTATGCACGGAGTAAAGCAAGGTGGTCGCTATTATCACGTCCAGAAAACTGGGCTTTTGCCGCCTCAGCAAGCTAACAAATTCAAGGGAGAGATAAATTAGGTGAAACTTATACTTAGATCATCAGAATTTACTTCAACATACACTAGAAAATGGCAACTGGAAACTAGTAGAGGTGGCATAATCGACCTATTAACTTATAAATTGGTCGATTTAGTTTGTGACATATCTCAAACAAGCCAAATAGGATATAATTAAGAAGTTTAGATAAAAGGTGAATGGCTCTCAGACGGGTCAAATGCCTAAAGTTTATGTTTAATGCATACAACTTCGTAAATCATTTTAGTCAAAGATTATGATTAATATCATGATAGAGATGTTAGTAATCATTACTAAAGCATCATTAGTTAAAGAAAAGTTGGATAAAGAAGTGTTTTAGGGTCAACCGACACATTTCGACCCATACTAAAAGATAAAGCGTTTCAACGGAACCCCATTTTGACCCGTTACCAGACTTTAGATGAAGAAAAATAGTAGAACACTTCGACTTTTTATGTCAATTAATGAACCTCCAAAAGAAAATTCAATATAGATGACTTGAGCACACAACACAAATACATAGAGTTTAGTAGCAAGGTTAATGAATTTAATTCATATTAAAAGGGGTTGTGACTTGTGATTATTCTAAGCTAATCCAATTTATCATTAAAGTGAACATACACCTATTTCTTTCGAGAGGGAGCCCTACTTTACAAACTTTGGAAGGTCAAGTGGGGTTTTGGTATGTGCAGTCAATAAGTTTAATAGTTGATACAGAACTAAACATATACCTTAGGAAACAAAATACAATAAAATCATAATCCTGAATGTTGTTATCAAATTATACAGATTCATCTAAACTGGAAACCATTCTGACATGTAAATCTCGTTTGAATATAAGTGTATGGTACTTACATCCTTCTTGTCAAAGGGCATCATAAAAGGATCTCTGGTACTCAAACCAGCAACAACGGTCATTATTGGATCGAGGCAGTTGAAAATGGCCCCTAAGATCAACATCTTACCAAGTTTAGGTTCAACTGGAAGCACCGATAATTTACGTCCTGCAAAAATGCCGACATGATTAGGTTAGTTTAGTCAAATATTTCTATTCAGAAAGTAAACAAAACTAGTTATAGTACACAGCTTTTCTTTATATAATAATAATGGCAAGATGGGAGGTTCCAGTGTTGGGTAACGGATCAAAACATGTCCCATCTTGCCAAAACGGTCTGCTCGAGTTGGGTTGTCAAGCGAACACAATTTTTTGCCTTTTTGTATAGAGAAAAAACAAACTTAGCATTCTCTCACCCTTTTATTTGAGAGATAAAAGTGCTATTAAAGTGCTATTTATGATGAAAATAATACTATTACAACAATAATCCAAATATTTAAATAAAAATGAATTAGAAGGTTGTGTCTATTAATTATGGACTTTACATGACTTTTAATCCGTTTGAGACTTTAACCCCTATTAGCTAAAATTTTTACTTTGATACAATATAAATCAACCCATTAGAAAGTAAATGGGTCATAACTGTCACCTTATTGTATGCAAAGGTTCCAAATACTAAAAACCAAAAGAAAACAAAATGAATTCAAGGACTTTATTACCTAACACGGTAAGATTTTCGTTGTCATCTAGAGCCCCAATAATCTTCAAGTATTCAATAGCATTCTGAACCTGTAATGTAGCAAAATTTGAGTAGCTGTTGAGAAGAATACATGATTCAAGCACAAACACATATTGGCAGGATATATTACAGCAAACAAGTCGAGCCAACCCAAGCACCTTAGACTAAGCTTGAGCTCGTCTCAATTAGATATTATTTTTTACTACTGAGATGAATTTATTTTGAACTTACTGATAAAGGTTCCGGTGGCTGCAAGGCTCTTGATAAGAACTCTGAAATACTACCAAGTTGCAAACTTTTAATTTGGAGGCATAAAGATTGTAAGGGTGTCCTCAACAGTTCCGGCAGTTGATATTCAGCAAAAGAATCGTAGACAAATTTGGGATACAGGTGGTAACATTCGCCTGGTTGCACACGACCTGCTCTTCCTCTCCTCTACATGAATGCAAAATAAACTATATGAGGTCACATACAATAATAAAACTAAAGGTGGCAATTTCGAGCCATTCACTTGCTAAGAAAAGGTGGATCCGGGTTATGTTTTCTCAACAAATATAGCTAACTAGAAAACTGGTCAAACCACAAGAGGATTGAATGCCTGCCAAAGGGACTTAGCGACTAAGCAACGCTTTTGGTCGCCCCAGCAAGACGCATGGCCTTTTTGCGATCCAAGGCGATTTATTGGAAAATGCCTCGCCTTAGCGCCTGGTTGATCGCTTTTTCTCACTTTTGACTACCTGACTTTGAATTCTTTCTATCTTTTAAATCACTTTACGTTCTAACCAGAAAGTGTCACCAAGTCAACCCAACACCACCTAAACCCATAGTAATAAACCCATTTGAATGGAGCCCGTTCTAACCCATTATCTGACAAACACAACCTGCTCATACATGTTTCTTACTTGGTGAGCAGATGCCTTTGAGATCCAAGCAGGTAGCAAACATGGAGTGTTGTTGAGTGCATCATACGACGTCTCTTTAGCTTTTCCACAGTCGACTACGAAAACTACATCATTGATTGTTATGCTTGTCTCAGCCATGTTAGTGGCTAAAACTATTTTCCTGATACCATCTTCGGGTTTATTGAATATTAATTTCTGTTAAAAGCAGCCACAGCAAATGAAGAAAATTATAGAAACATCAGAAAACATTAATCATTATAACTATCTTATTTACGAGAGCTGATACTTATTCTTAAAGGAAAACAACAGATACGTACCTAAGAAACTATAAGCATCAAATACAACATTAATAATATAAATCTTAGTTGAGCTTTAAAAAAAAAAGGGAAATCGAACCTCTAGCGGCCCCACGACTGGTCCCAAGACCAGCATGAGGGAGGGTAAATCGCGTAACACCATGATTAAAGTCAGATGTGTGGTAGCGCGCTATAACTAGCACTTTTTTTTCTCTAATAGGCCTAGGGGCGAGCTAGCACTTAAATAGTAGAATAGGAGGCTGAGCAGCTAGTTTAGAGAGATTTCCTATCAAATAGTATCATTTTAACTTCCTAGATATCTACAAACACTTACCATTGCTGAAGGAAGTAAAATTGCATTTCTAAACACATACAAATTTTCACAGTAACAAAAAGTTAATCTTATCTTTTACGCTCATTAAAAAAAGGAAGCCTATTAGGAGAAACAAAGTTGAAAAAAAAAAAAGAATCATTTCCCATGCCTTCATATGGTAGAAAACATTCCAGATCCCTCACTACCACTTAATAATGTCAAATTACAGCTAAAATAAATTGTGTCAGAGTGTTGTAAATATCGGTCTTGGCGGCCGATATATCGGTGATATATCGCTTATCGGCAGTCGACCGATACGATATTTCACTTATCGGTCAAATTTATCGGTTTGGTCAAAAACGGTCAAAAATCGGTCAAACTAGGTAAAAATTAGGTCAAACTCGGTTTTTTTTTTTTTTTTTTTAAATGATAAATAATTATGGACTTGCGGCTTCTATTTTTCAAGGATGTTAAACTTTTTAGTTTTTTGTGGTTATCGACTTATTTTGTTATGATATTGCTAATATTTTTTTTTTAAAAATAAATTCCTTTATAATTTATGGTCTCCGATATATCACTGATATATCACCGCCAAGACCGATATGGCGCTTGGCGGTGGTCGACCGCCGAGCGATATTTACAACCATGGTGTCAGTTGAATAAAAAGGGTAAACAACCTTGGTCCAATTTTTATTTTGAGTAACTAACTTTGTTTGCAACACAAATATTTAAAAAAAAAAAAAAAAACACATTTAAAAAATTGTGCATCACATTAGCCCTACTTCAAAGACAAGTCAGTATGATCAAAGGTAGCATCTGCCACGTCAGCATTCTGAAATTACTTAGAAACATTTGAAAGTTTTAGTTAGGGTTTATTTGGTAAAAAAATAGCATGGTTACCTGAAATAAGAGTTGGACCAACAGTTGGTCACATTTTTATGGAATTATCCTAAACAAAAAAGGGGTAACGGATGAGGTTGTCCCAGTTCGGAAGGTGGGGCTTTGACTCAAATGTACGCGGCCTAACCGAGGTATCCCCACATATTTAAACATAAACTACCTTGTTAAACGATGATTTTTAAGTATATATAAATTAACAGATTTGAGCCCAAAAATATAATATATATCCTCGTTATTACCTGTTCTGAGCTGTCCATAGAACCATGGCATGCTAGCAGCAAAACTTTTGCTGGATCTCCCAGCAGTGGATGAGCTTGGAGTTGATCCTTCAGAGAATTTATATCATCCCAACCAGTCATAAAAACCAAAACAGCGCCCGGCCTTTCTTTTCTACATATATGGCATAGAACATTCTCAATAAGATTAAACCCAATTGAATCGGGGTTCCAACAAGATAAAGAGTCCCTCGTCCGCGGATTAAATTCTCTTAAATCAGCAGTTTCAAGTGCATCCTAATACAATGCAAAAAGTTTCAAATTAGTCGAACTACGTAAAGAAGTGTAGGACAAAGAAGTAGATTCTCCAAAAGAATATACCTCCGCAGCTGAAGCAATTTGGCTCTTTCTTTTACGGAGAGTTTGTTTCTGCATTTTCCAACTTTTTTCTTGGCCATAATTATCAATTTGATTATATGTTGACAACCTATATCCAGTCATTTCTAAAATATTCTCAAGAAAATAGCTCCGGACTGGATAGGTGAAACCCTGGCCAAGAAGAAATTGCCCAAAGAAGTGTATGAATAACAGACAGTCACTGAATATAGAGATGGGTGAGAAATGAAAAGATCAAGATGTAAAAGCAATAGTTAATGCTCAAAGATTATGCTAAGCATAGCCTTATGGGGTATAAGGGGCGTGTTTTTCAATTATGTGTGATTTTGAAAAATGAAAATCAGATTAGCAATCCTAATAACTTGGGTTTTAGGAGACAGTGTTTGGCAGTGCTTTTGCTGTTTGAAGTTGATGATCAGATAATCAGTTGTTTGGGTGCTTGACAGAATTAGTTCTTTTCATAATTTAGCACATGGACTAAAAAGAGCATTTTGAGTACAAAGGAGACAACAATTGTGTGGTAGAGCTAAAAGGTACCTACAATTTGATTAAAAAGAGTAAGTGCTTATAGTTTACTTTTAAATTACTTAAAACTTATTATCCAACCCCTGATTCAGAAGCAATACCTGTATCCAAACACAGATTACAAAACATCCCCATTATCTAAACATCAAAGAAACTTACAGGAATATGGATCATCGGGGCCCCACCGAAGTAAGAGGAAAAAAGCTCAGCATTTAGGGTTGCACTCATCAAAATTAACTTCAGTTCTGGTCGACGAGGAAGGAGCTCCTTTAGAACAATAAGTAGAAAATCTGCCACAAACCAAATATTTATCAAAGAAAAATTTATGATAGATAATACTACAATCTTTACACATTTCTTTGAGTTACCTTCATTCATCCCCCGTTCATGAATCTCATCAACAATAACATGTGTTACACCTCGCAAGCTCCTGTCCAGTAGTAACCTCCTGAGCAAAATACCAGTAGTGCAAAACAGGAGACGAGTATCCCTTCCTTTTACTCCCTCAAGCCGAACTTTATACCCAACCTTTTGAAGAGGATAATAAGATATATAGATAAAAACATGCAAGGGTCTATTAAGACACTATACACCTACAAATTTGCAAAAGAAACATACCGAGTCCCCAAGCTTCTCCCCTCGTTCAGCAGCAACCCTCTCAGCAACTGACATAGCAGATATACGTCTGGGCTGGGTACAGATAATACTACAAAGGGCTCCACGAGCAGCTTCGATTTCTGACTCTAAAATGTACTGAGGTAGTTGTGTGGTTTTACCACAACCCGTTTCACCAGACACCACAATTACCTGCCAAAACAATTGTCATTCATTTTGGTCCAAAACTTATCAATGCATAATGTAGAGGTGGCAAAATGGTCGGGATGTGTGAGTGTGTTAAGAATTGGCTCTTGTCAAAACAGGTAAATTTTGTCAACAGTTGAACCAGATCAGGTTCGATTAACCTCAAAGCACTTCTTGTCTACAAATATATATTATGAACAACTAGATGGTCAAATATAACTTTAAAACTATTTATGAGGTTTCGTGCACTTAAATACACCTTAGAGCAACTTTTGACTTGTTCAACCCATTTCATCAGTTTTCTTTTTTGCCTATTTTTATTGAACTGTCTCAGTGTAAACATAACCCGCATTGACACATGTTCATATGTAAATAGGGCGAAACTGTCACAGCTAGCATAAAGGTTTAGCTTCTTTTTGGTAACACCGAGACTAAGCTAGTCTAGACAAAATAAGACTTGGTTCATATCATCAAGCTTATTATTAGACATATCAAGCAACTGCACCAACTGCACAGTTGTACAGCAGTACATGTAGCTAATACCAATGTATTTCAATAGATCATTTCTGAAAGAAAAAGTAAGTGAGTGTAAATTGTTTATTTCCCAGCTAAATGAGTGTACTTCTATTTGTGCGGGACAGTCAAATGGTATATGCACCTCAAGTTTAGGGCTGATAAAATCACCTTTTAAGTATAAAATATTAGTCATTTGGGTAATTGAATAGATATTTTAAAAAGAATTTTACGACTTTATACATTAAAAATTCACTTCAAACAAAATTGAACCCTTTCTTTTCTAGCCAGCTTCTTTTATTTTATAAATTTGACCCGTTAGAGATAAATCACAACCCCATTAACTCATGACATGTACATGAGCCAAAATTGCGGGAACACGTTACTTATATGCCATAATCTAACTATGTCAGTATTTCAACAAAGTTGTACAAGTAATAAAATTTTAATCCACAATTTTGCAATTCAAATCTAAAAAGCAACAAAACGTAAAACATGTAAGCAAAAAACACCTGATTTCTAGAAATAGCATTTAACAACGCTTCTTTCTCTTTATAGGCAGGTAAACTTCTCCGCAGTTCTTGCATTTTTTGGCCTTCAGTAGATTCCTACAGAAAAATAATTGAAGATGTTAAAATGACCTGTCATTGTCTACCATTAGCATTCATAGTGTGCATAACTACATATATAAACTAGTGTTGTAAATATCGGTCTTGGCGGCCGATATATCAGTGATATATCGCTTATCGGCGGTCGACCGATACGATATTTCGCTTATCGGTCAATTTATCGGTTTTGTCAAAATTGGTCAAAATCGGTGATAAATCGGTCAAAATCGGTGATAAATCGGTCAAAATCGGTCAAAATTGGTCAAACTAGGTCAAAAATCGGTCAAACTCGTATTTTTATTTATTTATTTATTTATTTTTATATAAATTGATAAATACTTATGGACTTGCGGCTTTTATTTTTCAAGGATGTTAAACTTTTTAGTTTTTTTGTGGTTATTGACTTATTTTGTTATGATATTGCTAATATTTATTTTTTTTAAATAAATTCCTTTATAATTTATGGTCTCCGATATATCACTGATATATCACCGCCAAGACCGATATGGCGCTTGGCGGTGGTCGACCGCCGAGGTACCGCCGAGCGATATTTACAACCATTATAAAGACCATATTTCTAAGATTTAAAATTTGTGTGGAAGTGAAACAACAGTGAGCTCAGGAAGGCAGATACAGATATCAAGGTAGGGCTTGTTTGTTTTATTTTTTCATCAAGTCATGCTTGGGGTTGGGGAGACCCTCAACTCCGTCACTTTTCACTTTTAGCCATCTTTTTTAAATTAAGCACAAAACAACCTACTTTTCACAAGAATTCAGCATTAAGTCATAATTCTGACACCACCTTAAACAACTTTAAAGCGCTAAATAAGTTCAACGGGGGATCAGTGTTGTTAGTCTTTGTGTTTTGGAACTGATTATCAGACTATTGCTACTCGAAGTCACAATAATCATTTTTTTTAGTTTTTGAAAGAACATATCTACTTCTAAGGGATTACTTTTGGGTTGAATCAATCAGTTTTAGATTCAGTTTCATTTTGTCTTCAAAAATAAGATAAATCCCATGGTAAACTAATATTACTTTTTCCCCCTCTTTTAACCTATATTAAGAACACTTGTTTCATTTCACATCATATCTCTACTGTTTGTAAAAAAAAATGTCGCTGCATTTATTATTTTCTTAAATATTAAAAAATTTCAAACAAGCAAACATCTCATTATCTAATTACTACAACTTAGTCAAATAACAGATGCACATTAAAACACTATACACTATTTTATATTGTCTGCTGATTTACAATTAATTATATAATTTTGATAATTCAATACCGCATAACCCCTTGGAAAACACGCATTTAAACACCTCAAAAAACTAACTAATCTCCCGGTACAATAATCTTCTCTCAAATATTACTGAGACAAACCTGCCAATCTTGTTGGACATTGCGCAGCTGCAAACTCTTCCGGCGTAGAATTCCCTCTGCAACAGGATTTCGTCTCATAGGTTCATCTTGCTCACAAAATGTTTCATGTGTATCATGACTTGTTATCGTCCTTGACGTTGGTAAGACGTTATTTGGATAACCATCTCTAGTAACAGACTTTCGTGAAAGGTATGCTTTGAGATGATAATCAACCCGACTATGTAATTCCGGAGAAAGAACCACCTACAGATTTTTAAGCATACACATAAGCACATGGATAAAGAAAGAGGTGACTAAATATTACTGATATGAATGTTGGGATCTAGTGTCAAGTACAGGGAGTATGGACTGAACTACATTTATAGTGCCAACGATATGGTAGAAGTACAGACAAGATAATCACTAGGTGAATGGTGTGCAAGAATGTTCAAGTAAGAGTTGCTACCGCCTACCAGCTACCCTAACTAGTCTCATTAAGTGAATTCCGGGAAGGGGGTGAGGTGATTTGTTAACACTCATATTCAAGGGTTAACCATTTATTTCATGAAAATAGTATGAGGGGTTGTTCATATCATATTACATAGAGTACTTGTGGACAATAATGCATAAAGGTATACCAAATGGGCGGTACCTAAGCGATACTAATCAAGTGTAACTCCACTAACTAGAACAAGCCACAAATGCATGTGTGTGTGTGTGTGTGTGTGTGTGTTTAGTATATACACGTTTTGACTTTATCATGTATTGTGTATATGCATGTAGTCGAGTGTGCATGGATGCACTTATCACTATCATTTGTAAGAAAAACAGTTGTTATGTAGATTACAGCATTACATATACTTTCGGGAGGAAAAAACTTGATACAAATGTAAATGACATGAACATAGATTACCTCTCTTTGTGGGCGTTTAGCATCTAAATCTGATCTGTAATTTGGCAAGGGAACTTTACTAAAGACAACTATTCTGGAATATTGGCGGCTGCAAATAATACATTAACATTAGTAGACAAAAAAACAGACAGATATCAATAGCCAAAACATACATAGAACACTATCGTATACCAATGTAAACCCATGCGAGTAGCTAACGCTGAAAGTTGGTCAAAGTCTCTTCGATCTTTTTTCTCTCGTGAAACTAACTCTTGCTCATCTTTATTACGGATTAGTGTAGTTAGCTTCCATTGCCATTCTTCAATGTTATCAAGAGTTGAAGCCCCCTGCTCAATAACAAGCTCATATAAACAACGCAAATTCTAAAACTTAAAACTATCATTTCCCGAATGTAATTTCTCTATTTTCCGAATTCCTTACTATTTTCCAGACCGCTACAAAAGCACAATCTTCCATATACGCTAAAACTATTTCATCAAACTTGCAAACGTAAAGGCTTAGGGGGTGTTTGTTTAAGCTTATTTGTGAGCTTATAAGCTTATTTGAACTCTGCTTATATTACATAAGCCTTAATTTTTTGGCTTATTTTGAAACTTATGGGCCTATATATGTTTATTATATCACTATAATAAACTTACATAAGTTTCAAAGTAAGCCGAAAAATTAAGGCTTACGAAAATATAAGCGGAACTCAAACAAGCTTATAAACGAACAAATAAAGCTTAAACAAACACCCCCTTATTAATTTCAGTTACACTGTGTTCTCGAGTATCATTTAAGGACGGAAAGGAAATAATACGAACCAAATTGTGCGATGGTTCGTGGTCGGAGTCCTCTTCGGAAGCATATTCGTCGTAAGCGTAACGTCCATAAGGCAAATTCTGGTGGTAAAAATAGGGCAGCGAATAGGAGTCATTTTTTCCAGCGATTCTTTTAATAATAAGCTTATTATTAGACGAAGAAGCAGCAGCAGCTAATGGGCGGATTATAATGAATCTGGGGCGGGTGAGATGAAACTGACGGCGGAATAGATGATGAAATGAATAAGAGGTTATGGTTTTGTTTAAAGATAGTTTTAGATAGTTATGGAAGAATATTGGCATGGTCACTTGATTCAATTGAATTCAGTTAGGGTTTATTAATTCTTCATGGTTTTGATAGAAGAAGAAAAAGGTGTTCTCTTTTGGAGGGTTTTAGATTGGGGTTATTGTCAGCCTCCGTGGATAACTAACTACCAAACGAGTACTAGTTGTTCCTGTTGTGGTTTCAATGAAACAACATTCACAATTGCACATTTCGTCCCTAACACTTCAAAAGTATATGAGTCGTTTTTGTGATAGTCCATTTTGCATTAACCGGTCATTTGACTAAAATATCGTTAGTTTTGGCCGTTAAATTTGGTAACGTAGTTGATGTGGCGTTGACTGTCGCTGACTGTGCTTAGTTGGCTGACATGGACACGCGACATGGCAGAAATGATAATAATAAAAGTTGCCAGTTGTCGAGGCTCGAACTCGAATCGCCCGCCTCAACCTTCAACGCCTCAACCACTGGACTATGTGTCTAGTGGTAATATAATACCACTTTGACATTCTTTTGTCTTTTTGTCTACTAGCTGGACCAGTTTAGCCCAACTAAACCGGTTGGCTATGTCGGCTGGTACGGGTTGAATCGGGCCGGTTCTTGGGGCGACACCAGTTTCGTTAGACTCGTTTTTCATACTCTTTCTTCATGTATCCTCGGGGCTTCATTTGGACTTCGATAAAAATGTATACGTAATCGATACTCGTCCAAAATTTCACGTTTTTGCTCCATTTTCAATTCTTCGTACCTACAAAGTAAAATAACGACTTTTCAAATGAGTATATTACTTTGCAGGTATAAAGAATTGAAAACGAAGCAAAAATGCGAAATTTCAGACGAGTATCGATCACGTATATATTTTTACCGAAGTCCAAATGAAGCCCAGTCAGCAACAGTCAACGCCACACCAGCTACGTGACGAGCACGTGACCACATCTAAAGGCCAAAACTAACGACAGTTTGGTCAAAGGAACGGTCAATGCAAAATTAACAACCACAAGGACGATTGGTGTATTTTTTGAGAGTTAGGGACGAAAGGTGCACTTGTGTGTCAACTATATGAACGATTTATGTAATTAACTCTATAATAATAGAAGAGTAAAATACACCATTCGTTTTTAAGGTTGTACCCAAAATACGTGTTTCGTCCCAAATTCAAAATAAGTACACCAAACATCCCAAGTATCTTCATTTTGCTTCTCCGCTGGTCCCTTTGACTAACGTATGTTAGTCAATGCCTATTACACCTCTCACGTGCCTTTTGAAAATAACGGGTTTGGAACAAACATTTTGAAAATTACGACTTCACTCTCCACTTCACTTCCCTCTTGGTTATCACTATCGTCACTAGATTCATCTCTAATGACTTTAGCCTTAAGAGCTAGTGACTTAACCTTTTCCTTTTTGTTCTTAGAAACTCCATCATCATTTTTGAATTCCATTCATAAACCTTAAAGTTGCCAATTAGCTCATCAAGAGGAAGGTCCGCCAAATCCTTGACTTCTTCAATAGATGTCACCTTCGGACGCCATTTATGCGAACGAGGCCTGAGAAACTTTCTTATGTGGTTTTTGTTAGAGTAGTCTTGGTCTAAAGATTTGAAACTAATAACAATAACATTAAAGCGAGTATAACCACTATCAATATTTCCATCATCTAATAACTTAAACTTCTTATATTGTTGAATGAGAAGATCTATTTACGATCTTTGATTTGTGAGTTACCTTTGTGAGTGATTATAAGTGTGTGACGAATTTTCTTTGCGGTTTTACGCATAAACAAGCGTCCATACTCTTTACCAAACCTTAACTTAACCACC
The DNA here is from genome assembly GCA_022545495.1 of Chrysanthemum lavandulifolium. NCBI lineage: Eukaryota > Viridiplantae > Streptophyta > Magnoliopsida > Asterales > Asteraceae > Chrysanthemum > Chrysanthemum lavandulifolium. Next base: position 213,796,023 of record CM040242.1, read on the forward strand.
CATGGATCAAGGCTTGACCACACTCGGTACAAGACTTTTACACCCTGCTTATCCGCACCCGGATAAGTCTTTTCACTTGCTTATCCGTAAATGGATAAGACTTTACAAATGAATGTTTAAGTATTTGCTATAACTCACACTTGACTCAACCTAAAGAATAGATAATAAAAAGACTCTAGACACAACACAGAAGAGTGGATTAGGTTCTTGTGTGTCTTCTCTTGCGAAGAAGTTTGCTTTTAATGTGATGATAGAAAGAAGTTAAGACATAAGAAGATTGAAACACTTAGAGAGATTAGAGAGTAGAAAATATAGGGGAGAAATGTTTGGCAAGAGGTGAAGTCCAAATGACAAGAGAGTGGACTATTTATAGACAAGCCATACAAGACAGAACTTGGCACGCTGGCTCTGGCGCGCTGACCTGGCGTGCTAGGAACTATTTTGTCCTCTTGTTTATAACGTTGGCTCTGGTTAAACCTCCATGTGCACTTCAAATTTGACCTTCCCAAGTCCATTTCAAAGCCCCAAGTAGGGTTAGGGTAAACCAACTCAATAGCTATGGTTAAGTGACGGTTAAAAAGGCTTAGAAAAGTGTTTAACAGTGGCCTAGTGCTTTTGTCCATTTTGCGAGAGAAGAAGAGAATGTTGGACAAAGGGTTTAACTTTGAGTGGTTCCCAAGTATTGGACAAAACCTTGTACTACAATTTGAATCAAATTTCAAATACAAACTCAAATGTGACTAGGATGAATGTGGCTTGAATAAAGGGAATGTGAGTGTATGAGGGGGGAAACTACTTTGAGTGGGGAGCAAGGCAAGGAAACTTGGAAGATTCTTGAGTGGTGCTCAGGGATTGGGTAATAGGGTGAGTGTCCATTGAGTGGGGAACAAGGATTGGATAAAAGAGTGCAAAGGAGATTCCCATTTCAAATTTCAAATTCAAAATCCAAATATTTTAATCTTTGTTAAGCCATAGTTAGTCATGTTAACTAATCATATTGATGCAACTAAGTTAAGTGTCTTGCATGTTTAGTAAAACATATGAGCCGCTATAACTATCCAAGATACACTCGAAACTGGAAGGATAAAAAAAACCCACCCGATGGACTGTCGAGCTACAAGTAACCTATAAGAGGAAAGTGCATCTACGAAAAATGACCTTAACTTACTGCTCAATAAGGGAGTAGACCCGTTAAGTGATTAACTAAGATATATGTAAAGATTTTACCCATTTGTATGTTTTCATTTGATGGTTCTGCGAAAACATGGATCTCCTTGTTTGATAAAACATTTAGAGTTGGCTAATGAGCTTTGAGTTGTTGTCTTATAAAATGTTTTTGAGTCGGCGTTTTATAAAATGGGAGAAGGTATTTTGCTCATCTTTATAATTCTGAATTTATTGCGAGATTATATAACATCTTAAATATTATGTACGAACTTGTATTGAAAGATCAAACATTTTTCTGGTAAGAGGAAAGCGGACTTTGAAAAACCGAGCTCACATGGGACAGAGCCTGGCACGTCAGCCTGGTGTGCAAGACTTGTTTTTGTGTGCTTTCGGTTTTAAGCTATCGTCAATGATTTTAAGTGTCTCATAATATATACTTATTCATCATGAAAACATAAAGGAGATATATGTGTAATATTTGCACCAACAAGTACAAGTATACATTTGGAACTTTTGGTTTTGATAAAATCTATAGTACCGTGAAATTTGCTGGAAAATGGATGAAAATGCCAGACAAGGGCTTGGTTATTGCTTCGGCATATAACAAAGTAGTTGTAAGTCTATCCGACGCTGGAGGTTGTACTACAAGTTTTCCTCTTTGGCCCACTCCACCGTAATCAGACTCACATGAGACCATAGTGATTGCCCACGTGAATTGTATTAGAGGTGCATTACGGGAAGGTTTCCTTTACCGTTAACTTATCCACTTTGGATCACATATAAAAGCAATATTGCATCTGGATGGGGAAACAAATATGCTAGTCATCAAAATGATTTTCGCGAATATTATTATCATGCTCATGAAAATTATGATCTAATTCAATTAAATTTTTAACACTCTCGTGATTAGAAAAGTAAGTGAAATTACATAAAAGAGTTGTAATATTTAATTATGAATTTTACATTTATATATTTGTTTACTTTTATATAATTTTTTGATAAGTAAAAAAATAAAATAAATAAATATAAATAATGTTTGAGATAACCGTATGAAAACTTTAATGGAAAATAAACCATTAATGATTAGTATAATAATTAAGGTGTTTTTAAAGATTAGTCAAAATACATTAATGATTATTAGTATGGTATTATCGCGTTGCAGTGACGGATAACATGTAATTATAACTTTTGACAAATAATATTTTTATATTGTAGATACTTTTATGTTGAAATTCCTATAGCAAAATATTTCATATAGCATGGTAACTGTGTATTGCAACAACTTATAAACGTAGATAAGAATGATGAAGTTTGTATGTTGTTGTCTACATTGCTAACTATTTTGATGATCAAGTGGTTGGGTTATGATTTTAACAATAAATTAGTAGCTTGCTTAGTTTGTACTATATGATATAGTAATTGTAGTTTTGAGAGATGGGGTATGTAAAAAATAACATTAATTAAATGTGGGGTTTTGCTAACCTATGCCTAGTGGCACGTATTAACGGGTTTATAAAAGGAATGTTTTCATTTATTTAAGTGTAAATTATGTTCAATATGGTAAATCGGTTTATTTAATGTGTATTTAATGTATTTTTTTTTGTTACAATAGAAATTTTGTGTTTATTAATTATACACTAACTTGTGCCTAGTGGGCACTTGTTAGCAAAACCCTTAAATGTGTTAAAAGGTTTGTATATACCATATGCTTTATAACATGTATTGTTTAAAATCACGTTTAGGAGAGAAGTAAATGTTTGTATCATATGTATAACATGTATTACTTAAAATTAAGTTTGAGTGCATTTAATAGATAAAAGTATCTTCCTGCTTTATATGTAGTATATATACGAGGATTGGTGCCCGCGAGTTGCCGCGGTGTGTTCTATGAAACATGGATGTAAACATACATAGACAGTTAAAGTGTTTCTATATTCACATACCAAAATATGCAAGCAGTTTACATACCAACTGTTGCAAGCAGTTTAGACATCAAATATGTTGTACACATAGTTGCTGCCTGCATCAATTCATAGTAGCAAGGCATAAATGTTTCACCTACATGTGGTGGTGCAATGTATTTGCAGGCCTGACTGATGGAAGCAGTTGGCGCTGCAGCTTACACAAAAGAATAATCTTGCATTTTGGGTGCCACTATGTCAGAATAAGGCAACACCTTGGCATGCAAGCATACCATATGTTTAGTCTAAGTCATACACAAAAGATGGCCAATGTTTTGCCGCATATTTCTGTAGTTGAAGCAAAAATATGTTGCAAAACACATGATGTTTTTAAACATATCCAATTTAAACATGTACATCGTAAACCCATCATTTAGTTGTCTTTCTTCTTCTCTGTGTTCCTGGTCCTTCTCTTTTCCGCAGCTGAACCCTCCACTGCCACTGCATAAATATAATTAGAGCAAAATCATTAGGAACAAAACATGTAAAAAGTTAGTGTGGCAAAAAAAAATGAGCATGTGATGGTTAGGTAGAAAATGTTTGGACTAAATGCATTTGAGATTGACACTGTTTTTGGTTCCCTAAATTGTTTTTGGTTACATGCCTCTATCTCTTGTCTATATAAGTAGTGCCCATGTGAGCATAAGTATGGGTCATACTCTATTAATTCTCTCTTAAGAAGGCTGTGCAAAAAAGATGGCAGCGACTCCTAATTTTGATGAACTTAAGACAGCATGCCGTTCTAATAAGCTGAACCGAACTTTTCGTTTGTTGTTTTTGCATGAAGAAGCTGCTATCAAAGGCCTTATTATGGTTTTGAATGAAAAATGTAATGATGTCCGTGCAAGAATCATAAAAAAAAGGAATTGCTTAGAGAGGGTGAAAGCTTTAGCTCGACTGACCCTTTGGCTGTTGATGGTCTGGCATGTTTGCAGCAAGCACAAAATAAGGATTATCAATTGTTGGCTGCAATGGTCGTTCTTGTTGACCTAGCACATGAAGCGCGTACTTTGCAGAACCATCATGCACTTACTATGGAGCAATATAATTAAGATGGATTTCTGTGGTTTTAGTTGTTGTTGTGTTTCTGAGTAGAAGTTCATGTAGGTCTGCACTATCGATTATTGTTATGCTCATGTCATCGTTGCATCTGTTGTTGTAAGATATTGTGTGTATCAATAAAACTTGGTATTTGGTTTATGAGTTACCGACAATGGAGTTGTTTTGATTATATATATATATATATATATATATATATATATATATATATATATATAATCATTTTATTTTATTATATATGTATATTCTTATTTTATTAATTGTTTTAATTTTTTATTTGTTAGTTTGGCTATATAAGGATACCTTTGTTGGGGTATTTGTTGGTCAGGTTACATCTAACAACCATGGGTGCAACCCCAAGTATTGACCATTTAAAACACTGTTGTGGCTCTAGCAAGCTTCAACATTGCTTCAAGTATTTGTTTGTGCAGGAATGGAGAGAGAATGAGGATCTTATCATGTATATTGGGCATAAATGTGCTGATCTTGATAGCAGCATCGAGAAAACATATCAGCTAATCGAAGAGGCTAAAACTTGTAGCCCTTTCGATGATGTTGCTCCTGATGCAGTTGAGTGTATGACTGAGACGCAACAGAGGGATCGAGATATCTTAGCTGCGTTGATTGCTGTTTTGGATTTAGCTTGTGAAGGGAGGATCGAAAAGCAGCGCCATGTTGGTTTGATGGATTTAAAAGATTAGTGAGGGTTGGTTTGGTGTCTGCTGTTTCTAAGTGTGTTAGTAGCAAGCCTGTTTTACTTTCCATTTTTTTGTGTTTTGACGTGCTTTCTCTAGTGAACTATGTTGTTTTTCTTTTGAATAAAGGATTGCTTTTGTGAATCCATTGACATATTAGGTTTGTGCAAAATGATATGCCTAACAATAGTTGTGTTTACTGCTGATATTGTGTGTGTGGGTGAAGGAAAATGCCAGTTTTTATGGTTCAATGGCAATATGTGGTTGCAAGTTGAAGTGCCTATAGAAATCATTATTATATTAAACTTTGATAAGTGTGCAGAGATTGAGAAATGCAGATGGCATGCAAAACTATCATTTATTGCTACTGTTTTGAATGGCTAGTCACCAATAGTGATTCTTGTGATAATGTGTAAGTAGAAACAGGATATTTGGTGCCAAGTTGTAGCTGCATTTTAAAGAGGTTGTGTAAATAGTAAGGTCATTTGCAATTTTCTGATGCTGGCACTAATCTACAGTGGAGTTTTCATGCATTATCTAAAAGGCTGAATAAATAGCATGTGATTTCAGACAAAGATTATAAATGCATGTGCATAAATGGTGCAGAACCTGTGATTTTCTTTTGTTGTTATTCAATAATAGTAGACCATGTATGCATTATCTAAAGGATTGAACTGTTAGGTTTTTGGGTGTGAGGTGGCTTAAATGTGCCAACCTTAGTGGACATTGAAATGCTTTGAGAAATAAATGTAATTCCTGTAATATTAGCCAGTATTATTACTAACATGGGGCGTTTCATCGAAGAGGTCGAAACCGCGCACAATTGTTTTTTGCCATAGAAAATTTCAGAATACGTAAAAAAATTTGATAGAAAAGATGATAAAAAGGTTGATCAGACGGTAGCAATGACAAATGCAGGGTATTTAAGTTTCTATGATAAGGATTTGCTGCCTTCACCAAAGTGGCATTTATGTTTGCGTAACACAACTGTGCAAGATATTGTGCTGAATAAAAGAAATAATAAAATCGTAACTTAACCATAGATAAACCATGATAAAAAGAAGGCTAGAAACGATTGTTGCGACTCACGGTTGTTTTGTTTTTATTTACTGCTTGTCTATTTAAGACAGTTGAGGCAGCTTGTTATTGCACCAACATATTTTTAACCTGTCACAAAGAAGCAAGAGAAGAATATGTCTAGACGTCCTAACAATGACCAGCTCAGAGCCGAGGCCAATTCTAACAATTGGTCTGAAATCTTGCAGTTGTACTGTTACCAATCTTCAGGTGAAGATATTAAGATGGCACAGGAGATGACCGCAATTGCTGGAAAATTACTTGACATCACTCGTGCAAGGCTAAGTTTTATTCAAGAGCTGGAGAGTGTTGGGAACATGTATGCTCAAAAAACAGTAGAGTATCTGAGGGGTATCCAAGCTAGAGATGACCAAAAGGTCATGCAGATGCGCATACTGGCGCGTGAACTGGAGCTTAATGCCCGTGACAATGACATCTTGTTGTGTTTCTAAGCATGCATGTGTGTAGTTTTATCATCAGTATTATTGTAGTATTTGTGTGAGAGCCAAGACAAATGATTGTAACATATTTCATTGAATAAAATTGGTTAGTAGGTCTGTAAGACGTACCTTTCTGTTTCTTTGCATCTTCTTGCTCATCCTGGAACAACGCCCTCTTTACACTTTTTAGCTCGATTGGTTTATCTTTTTGCCCTTCCAAATCTTGCTGGATTGTCACTGCAAGAGGTGTCAGTGGTGTCCCTAGTTTTTCATAAACAAAGATTCAGTATTTTAAGCTACAAATGGCATAGATGCGGAATAGCATATTAAAACCGTAGCATTTACCTTTCTGATCTTTTGTTTCTGTCATGTCACTTTCCTCATTTTCGTTTCGGTGAAGATGCTGTTGGTTTGCTGGCGTGAGAGTTATCGCCGGTGTTCCTAATCGTTTACACCCAAATGTTCAATACTTGTTGGCAGCAATGTTTTATTGAAATGATATGGGCGCTTGATTTAAATGCTGTTACCTGAGCTCCCTTCTATAATCTTCATTTTCTCACTGTGCTGGGTGTTCTTGTTGAAAACTTTATCGACAAAAAAATCTGTTGCTCGACCTGCTGTGTTGAAATGGATTTGAAAAATGTTTTTCTGGCCTTCAACCGCAAAAATCTGTGCCGGTATTTCTTGCAGGCCCTCTAATTTGTGGCTTGCCAGCAACTCTAAACATGAATATCCCTTAACATCATCAGCTGCAGGGCTAAAGAAAGTTACCGGGACTGTTGCAGATGCGTCTGCGATGAAGGCTTTGAAATTAAACATGCGCATTGCATGTAGTAAAATTATCAGGTTTGCATTTGGAGCACATTCATTTTTTGAACATTATGTAAGGCCGACATAGAAAGCCACACACTTATAAGATTGTTTGGCCTGCCTTCCATGGTTTAGGCAGCGGTACATCCCCTCTTCTTCTTTCACTTTCGAAGCACATTCATTGCAAGACATGTAATACCAGTCTCTTTTTATGTTGATGCTGGTGATCGTTGCTTCAGTGGTGAATTGCACGCCCTGCAAAATTTTGTGCGAATGATTAGTTGTGCTATTTTTTGGGCAACAAAGTTTTGCACAAAGTTGTAACTGAATGTTAAGCCATGCAATTTTATGTGTCAGAGAACTGTCCATGTAACTTTCAGGATCCTGCTGTAAAAGTCTCTTTAAAGGGAACCTATTGCGGAACATTTCTTTCTCCATAGCTTCACATGGAGTCTTGGCAATGCGAAGGGGTGGTTTTGTTTGTGCCTCTCTGTGTGCCTGTTTTGTATCAAAAAATTATATCAGTGAAACTTTTGATGCAAAGATGACATAATATTCAATTTTTTCGGGCCTAAAGACTTTACCTTGCTCTTGCTTCTTCGGCCTCTGGTATCTTTGGGTTTAAGTAGTAGCGTGTTGCAGAGGTAGCTGTTAGCTGGTAATCTGTCATTGCGTTGTTTAAAACTGCGGTGAGGAATTGCCATTTAAGTTTTCATAAATTGTTAGTGCAATACCTCTGTATTTTGACACGCGGCAAGAGCTGACGACAATTATAACTGGCTGCTCCATTCTTTCAACCTGAGTGTCCTCAAATTTCTCAACCATGTCATCCCACATAGTGAACTCAATAACATTACCACTGCAAAGATCAGAAATTCATAAAAGAGATGATAAACCCTGTTAGCTCAGTTTTTTGAACAAAAGAATTTAAACATAAATCAATGTACCTTAAATTTTCAATATCTACTTTTCTAAAGACATTGGCTTCTTGGTTGGCACTTGGTTTGCGTGTAAGCTCCCCTACCGACCGCAAACAACCTATGTAATTTGTAAGGAGAAAAGTGTTAGCATTTTATGATTCTATTTGGTGTTAAAATTTCAAGAGCTGAAAGACGACATGTCAGAATCGGGTATTGCATTCGGCCCATTGCATCTTCTGTAGGGATTCTGTGCTGAAGCTGGTTATATGAAACAAGATCAAAGTAGTGGTGCGGGATGTTTGGTGCTTGTATAGCATCAAATTTTATGGCTTTCCCAAACTTGAGGCTTGTTTTGTTGTTAATGGTCTGCTGGTAAGAATTGGTTGGCTCACACATGAACTCTGAAATCCTGTAAACCTCTCCAAGCTTGATTTTTGGGTTAAAGTAGTCAATCTCCCTGACATTCATGTTCCCTTGTATAGCATTACCACATCAATGGTGATTTCTTATCGAAAAATCCTAACGGAGCTACATCTTATCTATGCTACGTGAATTAACGATACCTCTTGATCTATCAAGATACAACAATACCCGCTTCCTTTTTTCCCAAATGAACCCACGCATCCTTTTGCCATAAGTGATGAAACCCATTTTTGTATACTCTAGCTTCAAGGACCTTCTGTGAGATGTTGGTGTTAGCTGACGAATTGTAACAGTCTGCGGTGTATTGGTAAGTTCAATGGCTTTGTCTTTGGAGGCATGTGGCACCAAAGCAGTTGCATTTTCTTCCATTGCACTACCAAGTGTTAAAAAAGAAAGCTAGATACCAAAAAAGGCATTTTAAAACTGGCAGCGATAAAGGGAATAAGTATTTCAGCACTAAGATTAAGATACATGGCACAGAAAACTGGCGGTTTGTAAATCTACCTGTCGCTGATGAATTTCACGATAAGTTTATAAAAGCAAAAGATACTAACATGCAATTCTGATGGCATCATGTAAAGAATGTTTATGAGGAAAATATTGTAGGAAATTTTGCATGAGCCTAAAGCAAAAGTTAACCTGAATTCTAAGACAGTGCTCACAATAAAAAGACACACGCAAAAACATTTAAAAAAAAGGCAGCATAAACTGAGAATCAAAGGGAACCCAATCAGCAACAAAAAAGCAATAAGCTTGTTTTCCAAAAAAGGCAAATGTTAAATCCTACATTTGTGTTGTGAAAACAAAGGGTGCGCCTGATAGTTTTTTCAAAAAATCTTTGTAAAAAATATTTTTTTGTCACATTTGGCCTTTAATTTTCTTGTTGTTTAATAAGAACTTTTAGTCCATGAGCAGATGTAGCTCTAGAGAGAGCGACATACAACTGCCCATGGCCAAAGACTGGTTCAGGAAGGTAAACGCCAATTTTGTTTAAAGATTGGCCTTGGCTTTTGTTTATTGTCATAGCGTAACATAGTTTTATTGGGAACTGAGTTCGTTTAAACACAAAAGGAAGATCTGGATCTTTATGGATGAGCGGTATTCTGTGGATAAAAACTTTTTCGCTGACTCTTGTGCCTGTGATGATTTGCACTTCAATAAGCCTTGATGATAAGGTTTTAAAATGTACCTTTTTGAGGGGTCGTTTAAGCCCTTATTTGATCACTTTTGTATCCGTTATTACTTAATATCGTTCCTTTTCACTTTTTTGGTATCTTGAAGGCAAAATGCTGGAATGACACTTATTCGGACGAAAAGGCGCGAATATACGAAGAAAATAGCCAAAGTCAAGAATCGAGACACTCAGTGCTTTGGGCCGAAGGGGACGACGTCGGTGTTATCTGCGGCCGTCGGACCACTTTTGTGACTCAAGAGCCAAATTGCTCATTTACAAGTGACGGCTTGTGTTTTAAAAGAGTAGGCGTCGCAACTCGGACGGCCTAGATTTGATCCGACGACGTCGAGACCGAAAGGACGACGTCACAAGCATAAGGTGACGCCGTCGCCAAGACTAACGTGGCCAAGACGAAACCCTAATGACGGCGACCCGGCGGCGTCACAAATAAAAAGTGGCCGTCGCATTTGTAATCTTATATATAGAATCCGAATTTTTCGGTTTTCGGTGTGTAGTCTTTTGGAGTAAAAACCTAAACCGAACCAAGGCTGTCTTGTACAAGATTTTAGGGTTCCATACCTATCTTACATCAAGATAAGTGTGTTACTTCATTAATTCAATTATGTCTTCAATTAATTGTGTGTATGCTTGCATGTTTTCCATGTCCAGCTAATTTACTTGTGTGTTTGCTTAGGGAATATGAAACTTAATTATTGAATATTGATTGGTTGTCTCTTATCTTAATTGTTAATGATCTAGTATTGCGATAGATCATCCGTTGTGTAGTTAATGCTTGATTAATCTTTGTTGAACCTTAGCTTATAGTACCTAGAGTCATTGTAGGCTAAACCATCCGAAGAGTACCTTAGTGTTAAGTTTATAAATCCTAGAGATTTTGTAGGCGATAACCTTTGGTAGTTTCAAAGAGTTAGGGATAAACGCATACCCTACGACCTTAGACATACAACGCGATTAAGAATAAGGACGTGACAATTCAACCATCAATAGGAGATAATTAAGGAGTAATAAAACCTAAGTAAACACATCTTTAAATCATTATACGAGCACACAATAATTAGACATAGACTACATACACCTTAGATTAGATAATTAGACGAATAGAGTAATCGGTAGAAATACCAACCCCCAAATCCAATACCCCGAGATTCGTACATTTCCATTTCCTAAAAACATAAAAAGATAAAAAAATAATCTTCCTCAACCCCAACCTTAGCGTAGTAACTTCTCACTAGCATTCTTATTCCCCTAGAGAGCGATATCAATACCCGTGGCTTACCCTAATACTACACTACAACAATTAGGTTCATTTGCCTGGGGTGTTGAAAAACTTGCTCGACGAAAGGAAGTTCCTTTGACCCTGAACGACGCGTGTAGCGTTATCAAGTTTTTGGCACCGCTGCCGGGGAATATAATAGCTAGTTAGGAGTCCACCTCATTTAGGTTCCCTTGCTTGATTCCTATCAAGTAAATTTTTTCCAATTTTTTTAGCTTCCTCGTAGTCTATCCCCCTTCTTCGTGACCTTTGTTAGTAACCCCATCACTTTTCATCATGGAAGGTGATAACCAACCACTATTCACCAACCTACCACCAAATGACCCGCCAAGAGGCCATACTCTTGGTGAATACTCGAGACCAAGCCACCTAGGCTATAGAAACACCATTGAGCTTCCCGACCAAGCCCAAACTACGACCCTGCGATCCGACATCATCCGGTTGGTGCAAAACGGATGTGCATTCCATGGACTTCGTTCCGAAGATCCTAATCAGCATCTTAAGGATTTCCTTAAAATTGTCGATTCCATCGACCTCGATGCTGCTACTCGGGAGACCACGCGTCTGCGTCTCTTCCAATTCTCTTTAAGAAAACAAGCTAGTAAATGGCTTTGGCATCTTCCCACAGGATCTATTTCAAGTTGGGAAGATCTCACTACCCGTTTTCTTGCTAAGTTTTGCTCACCTACTCCAAGTCAACCACTTGACCATCATTCCTTCAACTCTCTTCGGAACCAAATCATTGGTGAAATCAATGAGCCTAAAGGATTGCATAAGATAAATGTGAATAAGGAAGATAGTTCTTACTTCAATCTTTACCCCACTAAGGAAGAGGTTGCTTACCATCAATACATAATCGATAATCCCCGATCACCCATCATTAGGATATGTCCAAAGAGGAGAGGAAATCCTTGGAACCTCAAAATTCCTTGTATGATTGGATATAGGAATGTCGAACATGCTTACATAGATACGGAATCTCCCATTAATGTGTGAAAAGGAACCTCATCTCTGCTAATGAAGCTGAGCAACATGCTTCTTCAATAGTTGTCTCCCATTCTTTGTCATCACCAAGCAGACCAAGCGCGTCACATGCAGCACGATATGTTGGGTATACAACTTGGTTGACTGATCTGAGCTCTGCAAAGTCCCTACACCCTTTTTGATGACATACAACATCCTTAAGTAGAAAAGCTCCCCTGAATTTGGGTGAATATACGCAAGCCGCCCAATAGAAGATGCGCTGGTTTTCCTCCGTGACCAACTCTTTCGATATGCATACCACACAAACTCCGATGGGAACTGTAAGTATGTCAAATGTCTTCCATCTTCATTTTCAATGTTGTAAGTGAACCATTCTGTGAGTGTTGTTAGTTTCCGATCACGACGGTTAACCACATACTCTAAATTGTCACCGTCTCAAAAGGTTACATGTTGCATGTTTTCTAGATGGACTTGAAGAATTTGCACCGCTGGTTCTCTGCTGTATATTTCGAATTTGAGTATTCTCCAACATGCTTCATGATGACATATAAACCGGCCATCAAGATAATTTTGGATTTCATCGATGGTTGCCTCTGGTTGCGCTGACAAAGTAGAAGCCTCACCAACAGATCTTGTCACTTTGGCAAAAATTATATCAGTTCCCTTTGATATATATTTGAACAGATATTTTATTAGCATGCTCCAACCGCAATACTCCACATTAATATGAGCCTCAAACGCCAATCAAAGATCGCGATTATATGGCACCACATACCCGTTGTCAAGCTTGATCTGGCCTTTTGTTGCGGTAAATTGTCCTTGCCTTCTTCGATAATGTGGATAGCCTTTGTCGTCAAAAAAGTTTCTTCATTATATCTCTTTGGGAATTTTTTACTACATATATCAACCTGCATACATGGTGCATTCAAGTTAGCCCTGCCACATGGTCCATGCATCATCATTTCAGAAACAATTTTATAAGTGAGCGGATCAACATCAGGGTCAGGCAGCTCTGTCGAAATGTATTGATCCACATCCTGAGCATTGTCAATGCTCGTCGTTGAAGAAATCCAAAGAAGTGTATGGAAATGTGGTAACCCACGCTTTTGAAACTCAATAGTATACAATACTGCATATAAACAAAAGATAACAACTAAAATTAGAACAACATGGTGGGACACCGCATTATATACTCATTGAGCGAATGAACGTGACTGAAAGCTAAAATCCAAGTGGTTTTTTTATAAATAAACATAGACATACCTCCTGTGACACGCCCAAATGTTTGCTCTTGCTTCATGAACCTGACGAATGACTTAATCTTTTGCTCAAATACTCTGCACACTATATCTGCCCTATCCGCTGCAGTCAAGTGAGGAAACTGACCCATGTGTCTTTGAATCTCAGGCCACTTTACATTGCATGTGAATGTTATAAAAAAGCGTGGATTACCAAGCACCCTGCAAATGGCCAATGCATCCAGGTAATGACTGTACATATATCTCGGACCTCTAGTAAATGAGGAAGGTAATATAATTCGCGAGCCTGCCTTTGACCCTTCACGATCTCCCCTTGAAACTGCATCATAGAGGCCTGATAAATAGTCTCCTCGAATATCATTCTGATGTGTTCTATAAAAATGTAACATATTGGATTTCACATACACATCAAATCACTAACATATTAGGCGTACAAGATGATTTCTAGAGAGAGAAAGAGTTAGAGGTTTGGGAACTTTAGTGAGAGAAAGAAAAATCTTATTATGAGCTCCAACTCTCTACCTTGGGAGGTAGAGAGTATTTATAGTCCTACAATAAAACGCCACCTGATGGGCTGTGGATCAGGCATACAGTGGGTAAAGACCCGTCCGTCTTCCACGGGGTTACTTAACTAAATACTACTTAACATTAAATAACTACAACTACGAGCTTTCTAACGAATACATATACTTGAGGTGACCGATACTTTAACTACTGGATTTTCCAAATCCTAAAAATCTCCCCCTAAGGGAGGTCACCTCAAACACACATTAAAATTATATAGAATACAAACAGATATTTCATTGAGATAACTCTTGGATTCTTGTTCATGTTCTTTGTTCTGTAGCTCGTAGTCTTTGATTCTTCATCTTTGCATGTTTGGATAATTTGAGTGGAGGTCTTTAACTGATCCACGTGATACTGTGTTTTTGAGCCAGCTTTGAGATCATCAGCCACAGTAAATCTCTAACTCATCCATTGTGGTGTTGGTATGATGTGATGTTGTGACATTTGGACCGACATGCTCACATTCTGGATCATGATATATTCTTATCAGAGTAGCGGAAGCTTTTCGTTGATTCATGATATTGGCAGCAGAAGCATGGAGTAATAATATCAGAGTCATTGATGCACTAATCATGATTTCTTTGGAAATGAATGTGTTATGTGAGCATGCGGCTATGAGTTGACCACTCCATTCCGATCAGCTGCAAACGTCGGGTGTTCCTGCATAAAACAGTTAGCAATAAAGCACACAAGAGTGTCTTTGATCACTTTTGTTGAATTGAGGTACACGCCCACTTTCCCCGTTGATCGATTACAAGTCTTGCGTGATCGAGTAAAATTCAAGAATTTCCTTGATGTGGTTTCGCGGTTGCTCTAGTCGTTCTCAAACCGAACGCCTCAAAGAAGACAACACGGAGTGAGTGAACCAAATAATTGAGATTCACCGATTGATAAAGAGATTTGACAAACAATCGTATCGCTCAATAGAAATTGTTTTGCAATACCACGAAGGTTTTAATGAAAATCAATTATCAATCATAAACACCTTTTATTTTGAAATATTTGTACGGTCGATGTGCTAAAGAAAAGAGTTTTAAGCACAACGACCGGTTTTCAAAGGTATCCGTCAATCCATAACTCGAACCGTGATTGATTCAAAAGATTGAATCGCCCATTATTTACATTCGGTTGTCACATGGTTGATCTATTGAATAGATCTCACATGCCACCCACCGTGAGCTTGTTTGATGTTGGCTCGAAGGCTTTCCATCTTCATTGTGAATATGTTTGCATATCACTCGGATGTTCCGCAATACCACAAGGATAATGCGTGGGACTCATAAGATGTAATCTCTTTCCACATTGTGTGAAACAGAGTCTTCATTGAAAGTGTCCTAATGAGATTTGTAGATGATCTCGTGGCTCTAGACTCAATTGTGCATATTTGGTTCCTATGCTGGAGACTAGGAGAGGTTCTCCTTCTTCAATATCAACAATCTCTAAGAAAAATTCGATAGATTATGTCGGTTCCCGTGAGAATGAAACAAGTCCTTTTAAGAGAAACTTGAGTGGCTTGGGAAGATGTAGTGCAAAGGTCAATGGGTCCATAACGTCTTGTCTTCAATACCGATGTTACCTTGGTAACCACCAAGAGTATATGAATTGAACCCGGTTTACGCCTAAGGTTGAATAAATGGAGGCTATTTCTTTTCACCCTTTTTCACATTCAATTCTTTTCATTCTTCAACCCTTCATTGCTTACGAAACTTCATAACTAGAACCTTGTTGGGTTTATTCCAAGACTAGCTCGGTTCGATCCGCACTCTTCCCATATATCATTTTTCTCCTTTTTTCAATATACCTAAGGACTCTACACTATCAAGTGGTTTTGTCCTGGGTAGATCCCTCCTGGTTCGGCGGATCATTGGACCTCAACCTAACCTTATCATCCTTATATCCCCATGCATAAAGTAAAGTTGGTCGGTCTTTTGATATAGTTCTTCCGCCTTGAAACCAATTGAAAACCATTTGAAAATCAATCAAGATACTTGTGATATAAAATCAAAGTATTTTGTATCTTAATTGTTTTGATATTTTAGAAATGCTCCCCCTCAATTTATGCATATCATTCCGAAATAGTTTAGCACATGGAGGCAAGAGATCTTTGAAATCGTTAGATTAAGAATGAAAGGTCCAATCTTTTGATTAACATTTTCTAAAATGATCGTCATCACTTCCCAATCAATCTGAGTAGATAAAACATTTTGAGGAAGGATGAGGTTTTCAAAAGTTTGCTCCCCCTCAATATGTACCTCGAAGTTTGAAAGAGTTTTGCACATATTAGAGGGAACCTGCACTTAGAGACAATTCAATCACGTTTCAATAATTTAAGGTTTAAAGTAGATGCCCCCCTCAACATGTGCATGGAAAATTTGAAATCGTTTGACACGTGCGGGAGGAAAACTTGCTAAACACTTATGAACCCATTTATCGAATTATCGCTTTAAATCCAATTTAAATCACAAATTCTCCCCGATCACAATTATCAAATCATTTGAGATTTGTGATCTCTCAGAGATTTAAATTGATTTTGAAAGCTTTTAAGGAGAATTGTGACCGATTATTAAAAAGTTATAAGCGATAAGGATCGGATTTTGAGACTTTAAACTCCATAGATTAAACATGCATGATTATCTTTTGAAAACAATTGTATGACAAATAACCTTTTGATTTAATTGAAATCATTCTCCCCCTCAATCAATGACATAAGTAGTTGATTGAGAGATAGATATTTTGACAAAAGTTAAGTCCAGATGATTTACAAAAATAGAGTACGAGTTATTTTCAAAGCAATTAGTTTTCATTAGATTGAAAACAGTTGTTTATAGAATCAAAGCATGAGATTTGAAAAACAAGATAAAGCATGGCTATGTTCTTTCTTTGAAAAGCGGGTTACTGCCTGAAATGACAATAAACCATAGTTTCACTTTCTCCTTTTTTTTTTTTTTTTTTTTTTTTTTTTTTTGAAAAATATGTACATTCGAACAACATCTAAAGACCCGTGTCACTCTTTGACTGACAGCAAAAAAGACCGTAGATGTATATCGAAACAAGAAAGATATGACAAAAAGACAATATTTTTTGATATTTTTCGAGTTTTTCAGATTTTTATGGATTTTATGAAAGATTTTATATTTTTCTATTTGCTTTTTGTTGGTTTTGTAATTTTGTATTTTGCTTTTTGAATAAATATATACAAAGAGATGATAGAGTCAATAACCTTTACTCCTCGCCTTCCTCCCCAAGACGTTTGAGCGTTACGGTTGAAGGCTTTTCAAGCCAAGTCGTGGAAGAATAAACTCAAAAGTTCTCTTGGAAGAGCTTTGGTGAAGATGTCGCTAACCGGTATTCGACTTCACAAAATAGAGTTCCACCACACCGTTTTCTACTTGTTCCCGGATGAAATGATGTCGAATATCAATGTGCTTTGCTCTTGAATGTTGAACGTTGTTGCATGAAAGAGCAATAGCACTTTTATTATCACAATACAGATGGATTTTGTTGAATTCAAAGCCATAGTCAGATAATTGGGATCTCATCCAAAGGATTTGAGCACAACAAGATGACATGGCTATGTATTCAGCCTCTGTAGAGGAAATAGAAGTACTCATTTGCTTCTTTGAAGACCAACTCACAAGCTTATCACCCAAAATCGAGCACCTCCCGACGATTGACGTGTATCTTGACATCCCGCATGATCAAGATCTGTGATAGGTCGTTAGTGACATACCGTGTCCTTCGAGTACCATAGTCCCATATTGATGGTTCCTTGAGATACCGAAGACTGCTTAACCGCTTCAAGGTGCCTTTTAGTGGCTTAGCCTCGATATCTAGCACACATGCACACAAATAACAAGATGTTCAGTCACTAGTCGTGAGGTACATCGGGGATCCGATCATACTACGATATTTCATTTGATCTACCATGATCCCCGAGTGGTCCTCATCCGACTTGGTATGTTCAATCATGGGAGTGTCAACGGTGTCACAAGAAACAAATCCAAATTTCTTTAAAATCTCATTTGCATATTTAGATTGATTTATAAAATACCTCGGGACTTTGTGAAATTTGTAATCCCAAGAAAATGACATTTGTCCCATCATTGACATTTGAAATTTGGAACCCATTTCATTAGAAAACGATCACATTCATTGGGGTCGGTCGAGGCAAAGATAATATCATCAACATAAATTTGAACGTGAATTAAATGTTTGCACGACTTTACGGTGAACAACGCCGGATCAATCGCTCCCTCATTGAATCCAAGATAGAAGAAACTTTGATAGCGTATCATACCATGCTCTAGGAGCTTGCTTCAAACCATAAAGGGCCTTTTTCAAGCGATTGACATGAGTAGGATGCTCGATTCACAAAACCCTCGGGTCGACGTAAACCACCTCTTTCAAATCACCATTAAGAAATGCGGTTTTCACATCCATCTGATATACCACCATGTTTTTACTAGCCGCATTAGCCAAGAAGATTCTGATAGCTTCGATACGAGCAACAGGAGCAAAAGATTCCTCAAAGTCAATACCTTCTTCTTGACGATATCCTTTAGCCACTAACCTAGCCTTATTTTTCAACACATCACCATGCTCATCAAGCTTCACTTTGAAGATCCACTTTAGAGCAATGATCATAGCACGCCTCGAGCGGTACTAATTCCCATACATCTAATCGATCAAACTCATGAATTTCTTCTTGCATGGCATTGAACCAAATTGCCTTCATTCATAGCGCTTTAACGCCTTTAGGTTCGATCTTAGAGAGTACGGAGTTGAAGAAGCACCATAAGGCATCGGTAGCAAGTTGTTTACGAGTGGATACCGGACGAGAAAGGTTTCAATGATGTTGTCCAATGGGTGATCATGTGTCCATTTTCTAAGGTGTTCATGTGGTTGTTGTTGTGGGCCTGAAGTAGCAGAGTCGATGTCTCCGATGAAGATGGTTCGATGATGATTCGAGAGCAAATATATTTTCAAATGGAGCATCTTCGTGGAGTAGCAAAGGGATTAACTTCATCTTGTGAATCGAAGCGCCCATGATGTACACTCGGTGATTGAAGGTTTGTTGAAGAGACAAATTGATCGCCAGCAGCGCTTCGACTTAATGACATAGAAACCGAAGGTTGACTTCATTGACGAGGATAGAAGCGACCTCTAATGATGGGATTAATGATCATTAGCGCTGGTTCATAGTGTTCATCAAACATTGGATCAAATAGTTTCTTCAAGTCATTTTCGAAGGAGGTACATAAGGAGTTCTTGGCGAGCCGTAAACAAGAGTAGAACCGATGGGACTACATGATGATGCGGGTCCGAGGCGGGTTTTCCTGGAGCCATTGGACCGGTTAGCTCATCGAACGTAACGTGAATTGTTTCCATGATATTTTGGGTTCTTTTGTTATAGATTTGGTATCCCTTTTTGTTTGGTGCATATCCTACAAATACTCCAATGTCCGCTTTAGGTTTAAGTTTGCCTAAGTCTTGACCCTCATTAGTTGGATAACACAATGCACCAAACACACAAAGGAATGATAAATTAGGTTTTCTATTGTGGACAAGTTCATATGAAGTTTTTCCATGAGCAGTGTGAATTAGGGATCGATTTTGAGTGTAGCATGCAGTGGCAATGGCTTCAGCCCAGAGAAACATTTGAACCTTTGAGTAAATCAACATTGTTCTTGCGGCTTCCACAAGAGTTCAATTTCGTCTTTCAACTACACCGTTTTGTTGAGGAGTTCTTGGAACACTTCTTTGATGACTGATTCCGACACTTTCATAAAACTCACTAAGTTGTTTATTAACAAACTCGGTTCCATTGTCTCATTCGGATGATTCTCGACGCTTTGTTAAGTCGAACTCGCAATGTTTGATAAGTTTGATGATGATATCCGTGTTTCATCCTTTGTCCTAAGAACTTAACCTGTGAATCGAGAGTAATCATCAACCACAACTAATACATATTTCTTCCCAAAGATATTCTCAGACTCTCATGGGTCCACATAAGTCCATGTGAATCGTATGAAGAACTTCAAGAATCGAGTTTATAGGCTTGGGTTTGTGGGTATATTTCTTGCTTTTTCCCAATTGGCATCTTTGAACAAAGATGATCCTTTTCATACTTTAGTTTAGGTAGACCTACAACTAAGTCCTTCTCGAGAGATCATTGACGGTGCGAAGTTCAAGTGATTGAGACGACGATGCCATAACCATGACTTTGTTTTCAAGCCTTTGACAACAAGCAAATTGAGAAGACTTCATCATATCTTTGATAGAGATGGTGTATAGATTTGAACCACAAGTTCCTCTTAAAAGTTCCTTACCATCAAGTTCTCTAACGAACAAGTATGTTTTCTCAATGCCACTTGATCGTAATCACGTAATTGACCGACGTAAAATAAGTTATGACCAAGACCTTCTACGTAGTATACCACGGAGATAACACTATCACCGACAACATAATCTCCATAACCCATAATTGCACCAAAATGATCATTCCCGAATCTAATAGTCCCGATGAATTTACTCACGGTTCATGAGCATGACCGTCTCCAAATATATGCTTGAACGCTCGAGTCCGGTACCACGTAACGATTTGAACGATCCGCAGTTGAACACGCACAAGAATGGATAATCGATAATTGGGATCCCCATGCAAGAATGGGTTCCATTTGGTTAGTAACAGTGATTGGAACACCCACATCAGAAGTAGACACAATGGAATCATCATAAATAGATGCAGTGCTAGTATCCATATTTGACCTATTCAAAGTATGTTCACTTCTTAAGGGAATAGTTCTACCAGTAGGCATCCATTTTCTAGTAGGCATTGTCTTAGCAAATTGAGGGCAGAACTGATTAACTTTATGGCCAAAAGGTATCCATTGATAACCTATCTTACTAAATGTTCTTCCTGTAGGTTTCCACTGTTTTCTAACTTTCTTTCGCTTTTGCCTTTTAACCTTCTTAGCTTGATTTTTAACATTAACAGTTTTAACTGGGCATTTAACAGCATTAGACAAATCATTCATACCACATTCAAGATTAGTAATGAAACCACGCAATCATCATTACATGTTTTGCCAAAGTAGTAGAATTAGCATTAATTACAAAGACGCTTAGAGCTAACAATAGAATCAACACGATTCGTTTTATTCAAATTCTCCCTACGGTGATCTTCTACTTTCTTCCAATGCACATTCTTAGCTTGCGAGGTCCTATTATTCCTTTTATTGCTTTGAGACTTTGACATGCTCGCTTTAATGTCACTGATTACTCCTGTAGAGGGAATGGGAACATTAGTTGGTTTTGCTACTTTTTGCCTTTCCTGTTTTGATGAGATGGGATATGAACTATTTGAAGGCACACTGAGGTTCACTTTCTT
Organism: Chrysanthemum lavandulifolium; assembly: GCA_022545495.1. NCBI lineage: Eukaryota > Viridiplantae > Streptophyta > Magnoliopsida > Asterales > Asteraceae > Chrysanthemum > Chrysanthemum lavandulifolium. Next base: position 213,817,243 of record CM040242.1, read on the forward strand.
AATACTGGAGGTGCTTGGATCTGAGCTACTTGAAGGCATACTAAAGTTCACATTCATAACATTGGGCATTGAATGACTTGCATACTTGGCACTAGGCATAGAATAGGGTATCAAGGGATTGACTTGCTCACCTAGGGATTTAGGGCATATTGTAATTAAGCATTCTAGAAGTTCTTGAGATCGTTTGGCATATAAGCATGCATGGCCAATTGCATTATCAAGTGGTTTCCTAACTTATCCTCTTCTACAATCTCACTGATACATTCTAGGTCATCCTTAGGTATGAGAAATATGTTTGAATAGCAAGTTTGTTATTCCTAAGATGAGGAGGAACATATTTCACGATAAAGCATATTTATTACATCCATGCACCTTTGAAGCACCATTCTCCCCATTGGTCATTGGCATTTTCCCTTTTACCCGATTCTTGATTCTCAATTTCCTTTTGCAACGAAGTTATTTGTTCATTATTTTTGTTACGAGTGACTTTTATTGACTCAAATAACTCATTGAAATGACGTTTAACGTTTTCATTTTCTTCTTGAAAACTCTCATTTTCCTTTTGTAAAGAATTAACCAAGTTTTGAAGATGAAAGTTTTGAGAATTCCAAGAATCTAAAGGAGGAGGCATTTGGGAGCCAGTCACATTGTTCATTTCACCCTTTAATTGAGAAATTTGGGCTTTCAACTTTCTGATCGTGTTACGATGAGCTTGAATATGTTCATCACATTTGGTTAATTCAAAAACTGCATCAAACTCTGGAACATCCGAGGATATCTTGATGTTTGAGGTTTTAACATTTTCTTTGAGATGTTGATATTTTAGTTGTAAATCAAAATGTTCAACTTCTAACTTAGAAAAATGTTTTACCAAATTATCGTGATCATCCTGTTCAATTTTCTCACTTAATTTAGAGTTTTTGATTTCAAGCTCAATGACACGATCATGAGAGACTTTCAAACCAACAGATAATTCATGAAATTGAGAAGCAGTAATAGAGCAATTAGTGGTGGTGTAGAACACATCTTGAGAGATACATTCAGAAATCAGATTCTCATTTAAGGTATGCAAGTTCTTCCTCTCAATTTCATTATATTTTAATGCTCGCTCATAGTCACTAACCTCAACTATCATTGCATCAAATTCCTTTTCCATTCCTTTAATATCAGAATCCATCCCCTTTTTAAGACTCTTAAATTGATCTTTTAATTGCTTAAAGAAAGGCATGACCTCAATTAAATAGCATTCTTTTGTTTGCTCAAAACCCCTTTCCCCTTCAGTTATCCCAGTGGGTGTGATCCTTTTCTTACACGTTTTCTCAAAGTCAACAAATAATTGAAATATAACATATTGACTGATTAATGTCTTGCTCTTAGTGGCAATAGTTCTAGGAACTAAATGCATTGGTGTATTTGGAGGATACACAATCATTGCAGGCATTTTCCTAAGGGGAGGGTTTGTTTCAACAAGATTTTCACTTTTGCTTATCTAATTCCTTTTTCCGAACACTTGTTCGTGTGTTAACAAAGTTTGAGGCTTAAACATGTTTAAGGAAATCCAATTTTCCTTTTTGTAATCATGGGTTTGACAATAATCTTATTCTCTTTGCACTTGGGATCGTTAAGCTTCTTATCCATTTTCTTCCTCGATGCATCATCTAATTTTCTGTCTTCCTCAGTGCACTCAATGCAACTAGGTGTCTGTCTAGGTTTAAGAATCTCATTGCCATCATAGATTACATTTTGAGCAACCTTTCCTATCTTACCATACATAGGGTTGGGTTTATCTACAATGGGAACACTATGCTTATCGCTTAAGACTCTATGCTTAGTGACCATGTGAGCAGTCTGAATGGTATTCCCTTGTACGTACAGCTTATTTTCAAGTTTGTTTTTCAAAGTTTTTAGATTGGAAAAATCATTCAAAAGTCTTGATTCCTTAGCATGAAATTCCTGTTTAAGCACTTTAACATTTTCTTGAAGTTCTTGTTTTTGCTTAGCAGTTTTAGAAAGCTTTTCTTGTAAGGAGTTTAACTCTTGTTTTAACACTTCTTCTCTAAAATTACTTTTTCTAATAATTATGCGCATTTGGTTGTCCAAATCCGCTTTCACGAGTAGTTAACTCAAACTTAGCACGTTGTTCATAAATGGCAACTCATTCTTTATAAGCATTAAGTTCGTAGATAACAGAATCATCGTAAGCACATGCAAAGTATTCATCAAAACATATTCATCATTGATCGTAGAAGATGCATCACTTGGTACAATCTTACTTTCACTTTGTTTCACATATTGATCATATGGGACAACATTGATATTACCCATATTTTCAATATCGACTCAATAATTTCGATTGATTGTACTTTGTCATGCATCTTTGCACATCAAGATCATCGTATAGTTTTAATACCTCGAAATGATTTTGTCTTTGGATGGACCAGCTTGTGGTGATGAGGAGACTTTAGAAGGGACCATTGGAGAAATGCTAGCCATGAAAATTGTTTGTGCGAGGGTTCATCATCAACGCCGAGTCGTATGCATCACAATCGGCGACTTGAAAGGCATTCGATGATTTTGGCCTATCTCCGAATTAGCCGCTCATCCACATCGCATCATATGTCTTGGCATTTCCTCGAAGAAACAACAACTCATCTTCATCCAAAGTCGCACCATTATCCCGAGCTTACACAAGCAACATCTTATCCTCAAGTACTCGCATTACGAGGCGTTTTGACGATGTGCGCCCTTGCAATATGTCCTCACCACCACGCTTGTAACACTTGATCGACTTTGCTTGTCCCGATTTCCATTCCTTCCCTATTCGATTTGCCACATATCCTCTATCAACTCCACCTCTTCCTTGTTCATACTGCCTTTCTTGAACTGGTTGTACCATAACCTTCCCATCTCTGACAGTGGCTTGATTATGTGGGTTAGATGTTGTTCTGAGGCTGTTGTTGGTGTATGGGAGAGTATTCATGTTTTGACTAACCATGAGAGGCAGTTGGTTGATGAAGTTTTCCATGAGTGTGTTAGAGTCTGGAGGCTTATATGATGGATCGGGAATGAGCTTGTAATTACCATTACCAGTGGGTATGACTTGTGAACATAGTTTTAAAAATTGCGCCTAAGGCGCGCCTAGGCTCTAAATCCCACGAGGCTCTAGCCTTTGGGATTTTTTTAGATCGAGGCTCACGACATGCATGAATCCCACAAAAATCGCGCGCCTTGGAGATTTTTGCGCCTTTACGCCTTGGAGATGTAACCGGTTTTTGGGCCCTTTTTCTAAATATTAAGATAAGATAAATGGGGCTTATAAGTTACATACATGGGCCTTTTAAGTCATATGGTGAGTATTTGTATGATTTGTAAATTTGAATTGATTTATGTTTATTTTATTAATTGAAATTTTCTTTAAAAAGTTACTTTGTTTCATTAAGTATTTTCTTTATGACATATTATCATGAAAATGTGGCATTATGTGCCATGTATTAAGTATTTTAATGTTATTTTGTGTTATTTAAGCGACATAAATTTTCACATACGTTATAAAAACTTAATGTATTTAGTGCGCCTCACATTCATGAATCCCGAGCCTTGGAATGCGCCTCGACTCGAGGCTCCTTGCCCCCTTTTGCGCCTTAGTGCGCCTTGAGCCTTTCAAAACACTGCTTGTGAAGCTTTGGTTGTAATCCCAACATTGGTGTAAAATGCTGTTGAATCATTTGATGAACTTGTTTCTCCCTGTTTTGATTTGAACTGATTAAGAATCATTTTTTCAAACATGGCATGTCTCTCATTCTGAAGCAGGAAGGCATATAGTTGTTCATAGTTGGTGTTCTTCAAACCTTTGGTTAGCTTCACAAAGGTGACAAACTTGTGCCATTCGGATTCATGTTGTTCACAAATTTTGAGTTCAACTGAATGTTTGGCATGGTCATTTTGATATTCCTCATATCATTAACAAGCTTGTGGAATCTCACGTAATACTCATATACACTCATCCGGTTTCATCTTGAAGTGCTCAAATTCATCATAGAGTTGTGATTCTCTGTCTTCCATAGTTAATTGTAACCCGAGATAAGCATCTTGACATTATCCCACACCGCCTTGGCTTCGGTTTTGTGATTTATAAGCTTGTAGATATCCTTTGGAAGACCTTGAAGTATGATGTAAAGCCACGATATCGAGATCAAATATCTTTTCTCCTTATCATTGAGCTCATCATATGTCTTTATTCTATTTATTCCATAGATCATTGTTCCATCCGCAAATGTATCAATTAAGTCTCTAGTAGTCTCAATCGATAAGGTCCTTCATCAATCGATTTGAGAATGTTGACCCTATTTTCCTTTCCAAGACAATACAATCGATTCTTTGAGCCCAAGAGTCGTAGTCGGCCTCATCAAGCATGGGTGGACGAGTATCTGAACCAACCGCTTGAACATCCTCGGCAACGATGGAGATGATTGTAGGTATGTTGGTAGACATGTTTAAAGATTACACGGATTTTATAACTCGATGATTAAACCGGAAATAGATTATTTCACGGATTTTACTAAATCAAGAGAAACCGACATTACACAAGAGTCAACCAAGTCGATAAGAATCCTTGAACCAAGTCGCTAAGCACCAAGTTGCTAAGTAATTAGAAGACAAGTCGCTAAGTTCCAAATCGCTACGAATTTTGACAGCAAGTCGCTATGCACCAAATCGCTAAGGCTTCAAGTCGCTAAATAGCAACTCGCTAAATAGAAACTCGCTAAGGTCCAAATCGCTAACACCAAGTCGCTAAGAAACTTAAGAACAAGTCGCTATCAAAATTGAAAGCAAGTCGCTACCTTACTAAGTCGCTACCGTAGTGGAGAATCCACTAAGTGTATTGTTTGTCGGCTTGTCTCAAAGACAAGTCGCTAGGACCAAGTCGCTACTAAAACTCACTACAACTCGCTTCCTTTTCTCAAGCAAGTCGCTAGGATGAAATTACCCGAGAGCTAAGTCGCTACCAAGAAAAACTTTAAAACACACTTTTCAATCCAAAACAAGCTCAACCACGTTGATTCAAGCTTACCAAAGCAAAACCCAAGCACATACAATGATTCTAAACACAAAAGTACACCCAATATTCAAACTTTAACACTAGAAATGAACCAAATGATGCAAAACCACTATACTTTTTCAAACTCAAAACCATCTAAAACCACTAAAATCCAAGGATATGTAAGAGATGATCTAACCATGGCTCTTGATACCATTTGTAACATATTGGATTTCACATACACATCAAATCACTAACATATTAGGCGACAAGATGATTTCTAGAGAGAAAGAGTTAGAGGTTTGGGAACTTTAGTGAGAGAAAGAAAAATCTTATTATGAGCTCCAACTCTCTACCTTGAGGTAGAGAGTATTTATAGTCTTACAATAAAACGCCACCGATGGGTCATGGATCGGGCATACAGTGGGTAAAGACCCGTCCGTCCTCCACGGGGTTACTTAACTAAATACTACTTAACATTAAATAACTACAACTACGAGCTTTCTAACGAATACATATACTTGAGGTGACCGATACTTTAACTACTGGATTTTCCAAATCCTAACAAAAAATCCATTCTATTATGTTCTATACAACAATACACCCCAACGACATACTGCTGAAAAAGCCTGCCAGTCCGAAAAAGCATATTATAACTGTCATACCTCGGGTGCAGCTGGTATGTGTAGAAAGCATTCATCGAAACACGCCTTGGCTCATCGTCTGGATTTGCTGTTCTTAACATTAACTTTGTATGATACCCTGGCTGACCATAGATGAAAATCAATGGAAACTGTAACGACATGTATGACTTATGGATTTTGTTGATCCTCTTTACTAGGCCATCTCTGTATTCTAGTATAACATCATAATTCGACTTACTTTCTGGGCCACTGTCAAAGACAATGGCGCCAAGAGTCTGTGATGCTGGAAGCTCATAACCACGGGGTCTTTCACTACTGTAAAGCCTCACTTTAAATTCAGGGACATCATGCTGACCACACTTGTCGCGTGCAGTTCTAAATAGCTGGACCAACTCATTGTGGGTGTCTAGAAAGTGATTAAGGCCTTCTACGATCTGCGGATCCAAATCAGTGGCATCTGAATTTGAAAAATGGCTCAACCTATGCTCAACCTCGTTCTGTGTATCATAGATATAGAGCTGTAAAAATTTTGGGTCGTCATTAGTTGGACAAAGCGACCTAATCCGATGGTATATTTGGCCTGAAACTTTGAAAATATAAGGCCCTCCACCATTATTGATTGCAGTGTCGACATTCGCACCAAAAGATATCATTGCAAACATCTGATTGTAGGTTCGTATATTTTCCATAAAGGTTCTTCTGCCAAGCAGCTGCTTGATATACTCAGGCGGCTCTGCTTCTAGTTGCATAAATATTCTACCACCTCCACATCATAAATGGTATCGAGGTGCGGCATTTCTAAACCGGTGGCTTGCAAGCTGCTCCCCAGGCCAAAAGATAGCGTTACAATGATAACACCGCTCAGAACAGTCTCCTAAATCGTCATATGCATATGATGTATCTACATTTATTAAGAAACCATAATCAATTCAAAGGTTTGAGAATACATGTTTTTAAAAAAGATAACCGATGCTAAGAAAACAAAAAAAATAAGTAACCTTGTGTTGCATGAGAAGATGATCCTTCATCAATGCTGCATGATCCATCACCCATGACATGATGGAAACTACTTTTAAGGAATCGCTGGCATTTAGTCTTTCTAGAGGATTGACCTGAGTGGCCAGTTCTTTTGCGACCTTGTGATTGAAGAGTAACATTTTCTGGAACACTTGTTTGGGATTGTCATCGAGTAGGACCTTAGTTTTATCAACCTTATCACTTTACCAAGTGGATTGAAACCCAACACGTTGCATACAAGTATACCCACATTTGCTGAAACAAACACAAACAAAGCTTAGAAATAAGATGAGAAAGATGGTGACTTGATGAGCATATAAAATTTGGTTGGTCCATGCATGTGAACAGTTCCTGCATCCTTTTCTTCCTAAGATCCGATCTAACACAAGATGTTGTATATTCATTGGTCAAACAAAGGAAAATGAAGCAACCACACACACCACCTGCTCCACACTTTTGGCCCGCTCTCTGTAGGACACAACCTTATCACTCAAATGACCATTTGAGGAGTATTTATAGTACAAGAGACATGAAAACCTAAAATAAGGCTTTCCTATGGGCTTGGCTTTCCTATGGGCTTGGGCTTCGTGGACTTGGGTTTGGACATGGGTTACACGCCATTATTCAATGCTAGCTTAACTAAACTAAAGCCCATTTAGCTTAGTCCAATCCACGAGCCCGTTGACTATTCTATCACGATATCTAACACTAGTTACAAAGTTCCTAAACGTGAATGACCATCACTTCTAATAAAACAATTAAGGCTAACAATCTCCCCAAGGGGTGGTCATTCAAACGATGCTCCACTTGATTAGGTCTCTACTTTTCTTGAGCTAGGACTTTGTGTGTAGATATTGAATAGTCTTGATTCTTTGTTCCTTCATGCTTTGTGATCGATAATGTGGTTGTCCGCCATTGTCAACTTCGTTGGTTAGGTGTCTCCACGCCATTTTCCACCATGCTCACACTTCTATTTGTATTTGAGTTTCCAATGATGAAGTTCTCGAGTCTTTACACTTTGTAGATTCTTTGACATTGACGAAGAATCATCTTTAACTTTGAGTAGCCTTTGATTATGATGAGAACTTTCATGTGTTGTTGGTATGAGCATGTGAATAGTCTCAGACGATCCATCCGCTCCGAGCTTCCATAAGAAGAAAACATAAAACATTGTTAGTAATAAGCGGATTCCGCACTTACAAGTTTGAATTTCGAGGGTGTTAACAAGATAGTGTGAAAACACGCCTCTAATTCTCACAGAGGCCGCTCTCGAACCGGAGTCCCACAAGTGAGATAACGCGATATACCAAGTACATCTACAGCTCGGATGAGTCACCGAGGTACACCAAGCATCACCCCACGATCAGACCGCTTTGAGACACACTAAGCGTAATCCACGGAGAATTACCGGCGACTCGCCGTGGTCGCTTGATGTTGACCCCGGCAGAGTTTCCATTCAATCATCAAGATCACAATTGTGAAACTTCTCATAAATGTTCGGCAGATTGCTAAGATCTCGTGAGGACTCTAGAATATATCACTTGTGTCCTTATTGATGAACAACAAGCGATGTCATGTCAAGTGTTCCTATGAGATCTTTTGATGAATCTCGTGGCTCTAGACTCAATAGTGCATTTTGGTTTTCCGAGCGGAGACTAGGAGAGGGTCTCCTTCTTCAATACCAACGATCTCTAAGAGAAAGTCAATAGATTATGTAGGGTTCCCAGTGAGAATGAAACAAACCTTTTAAGAGGAATTGAGTGGCTAGAAGGTTTAGTGCAAGGCGTCCACCGGGTCCATGACGCCTTTGTCTTCAATACCAAGTGTCATCTAGTGACAACCAAGAGTATATGTATTGAACCCGGTTTCGCCTAAGGTTGAATATGGAGGGCTATTTCTTTTCACCCTTTTCATTACATTTCTTTTAATTCTTCAACCCTTCTTTCTCCTTTCTCACATTACTCCTTTTTTCAATCATTCCTAAGGACTTCTAATACTAACTATTTGTGATGTCCTTGGGTAGATCCCTCCGGCTCAAGCGGATCATAGGACCGATTTCTATTCTTAGTCACCTTATAACTCCATGACTGTCCTATTGTTGCCATAAAACCATTTTCTTTGAAAATCTCTCGAGTGTTTATGATAGAAAACATGTTTGAAACACTCCGTGAGTTTTATATTTTCGTAAACACTCCCCTTCACATGTGCTTATAAGTTTTGACAAAAATCGCACATAGAGGGTAGAGTTCGCACTTTTGAATTGATCGACTTTAAATGAACTAGACCGATTCGAGACACGCTTACATCACTAGAGAACTAGCTTGAAATTATTACCCGTCCCGGTCAAGTCCATAGAAAGTTTCTCGAGATGGTACATGATTGCTCGTCAATTCATTGGTTTCGTCTCGAGTCGAGCTCATTTGAGATTCAAACAACGATTTTGATCACATTTTAATCACGCCTCCTCCCTCAAAATAGCATATTCGTGATATTTTGATATCAACGGATTAAACAACATTTTAGAATCTTTTGGGAGACAAACGGATTTGATTTAAGCATGAATTTGGAACATTTTGTTTTATACTCCCCTTTAATAAAGCATAATCAATTAAAGGGTTTTAGAGGAGTTATCTTGAGCACAAAATATTTTGAAAGATTTTGAAAATCTTTTGCACAATCTTGAAAAGGTGCTCAAGATGATGATGATTTCTCACCATTTTAAATGTAGTGCATCAAGCGCACACCTCATTTTTCGATCAAAGCACGAGTTTTGATTTGAAAATAATCAAAAGTCATCATTTCGGTCCGGTTTCGATCGATGTATACGAAAGCCATTTTATTAAGAAATTTTGAGAAACGACATGTTTTAGAAAACATATAAAGAACTCTCGCTCAAGCATCCAGACATGCCCGTATCATTGTTGAATGACATTTCTAGATACGCATGTAATATCGATTATACAAGAGACATGTCGTGAGAAGAATATTTTTGTATTTTGATTTTCTATTGTTTTTGTATTTTTGAAAGTTTTATATTTTTATATTTTGCTTTTGTTGGTTTTTCAAATTTTGTATTTTGTTTTTCAAAATATTTACAATAAGCTTTTGGAAAATCATTTTCAAGAAGATTCGAGAAGACGCTCTAACTCCTCGTGGGTTAGGCTTCAGATTCCAATTCGTCGAACTAAATACTCAAACCTTTCTTTTGGAAGGGCTTTAGTTAATAGATCGGCGAGTTGGTAATCGCCTTCACGAAGAATAATTCAACAAGACCATTTTCGACGCACTTTTGATGAAGTGATAGCGGACTCGATATGCTTAGTCTTTGAGTGATGAACAGATTGCATGATATGGCTATGGCACTTTTCGAGTCACAATACATAGGTATTTTATCGAAAGTAAAGCCATAATCGTGAGTTGTGTTCTCATCCATAGAACTTGAGCACAACACGCAGATAGAGACACATACTCGCCTTCACGGTTGATAGTGCAAAGGCAATCTTGTTTCTTTGAAGACCAACTTACTAACTTTTCACCCAAAATTGTGCTCCTCCGGATGTACTTTTGTCAGAACTTGATCACCGCGTGGTCCGTGATCCGAAAAGGCAATTAGATCAACCGATTCCTTCGGATACCAAAGTCCCATGTGAATGGATGTCTTCGTGCACCGAAGATCCTTTTAACCTCTTTGAGGTGCGCTCGTAGGCTTTGCTCGAAACCGTGCTAATAAGCAAACAAAGAAATGAATATCCGGTCGACTAGCAAGAAGATACATGAGAGAACCAATCATGCTCGATATTTCTTCTGATCAATAGGTTTCCCAAACAAATCGGCTCCAATTTTTGGTGAAGTTACCATTGGTGTTCCGACCGAGTCACAATTATCCATACCATGATTTTTCAAAATCTCGCTTGTGTATTTAGCTTGATTTATAAAAATTCCACGAGGGACCGATGTATTTGTAAACCAAGAAAGAATTTTAGTTCCCCATCATGGACATTTCAAATTTGCTTTTCATGAGATTTTCAAAATGTTTTGAAAGATTCGGATTAGTGGACCCAAAGATGATGTCGCCCACATAAATCGAACAATCAAAATGTCGTTTTGCATTTTGTGTAAACAAGGTAGGATCAACTGCTCCTTTGGTGAAATTGTTTTGGATAAGGAAAGAGGATGTCATCATACCACGCCATGAGCTTGTTTCAAACCATATATAGCCTTTTGAGTTTGTAGACGAGTCCGGATGTTCCATGTCTATGAAGCCTTCGGTCGACTCACGACACTTCTTCTTTCGTAGTTCCATTCAAGAACGCGGTCTTAATGTCCATCCGATAAACCGTGATGTTTTTGTGAGTGATAGGCCAAGAATATCCCGATCGCTTCAAGTCTAGCTACCGCCGAATGACTCTTCAAAGTCTATTCCTCTTCCTGTCTCAGTATCCTTTGGCCACAAGACGAGCTTTGTTGCGAATTACGCTCATTTCTTCATCCCGCTTGTTCTTCCATAACCATTTAAGATCAATGACTCGAACGCCAATGGGTCTTGGAACCTTTCCCACGAGTCATGTAGACGGTATTGAAGAAGTTCCTCCCGCATTGCTTCTATCCATGCGGATCCGCCATTGCCTCACGAATGTTCTTTGGTTCTAGATTGCTAATTGAGCAAAGGTAAATGCACAAGTCGCAATCGGTGGCAAGTTGACGCCTCGTCCGAATCGGCCTTGAAGGTTCACCAATAACTTGTTCAATTGGGTGGTCTTTTGTCCACTTCGTAGTAGAAGGATACCGTTGGTTAAACGTATGCGAGTTAGATGGTTCTCGTAAGCATGAGGATGATTCACCGATTCCGTAGCAAACGGGTTTTCAAATAAGTCTTCATCTAACGTTGCATCGCTCGGTTTTGGTTTTGCTCATCAACCGCCGGTAGAACGGGTGCAATAACTTGAGTAGATGTAGATGATGTTGATGGAGTTGGTGCATTGGTTTCGACCGTAGTAGATGCATCTTCATTGGTGGTGGAGGATGATTTTGAGCGGGTGCGCTGGAATGATGGTTTGATGCATTTGTCAAGTTCCACCATAGTATTCATCGAACATTAACTCAAGAAATTCTCCCATTCTTGTTCTTTAGGATTGTCAAACGGTTGATTGAGCTCTTTGAGGTACGAGTCCCGAATCGATGTGTCCGTAAGTCTCGCCGGTTTAGTGCGGGTTCTAGAGCGAGTCTCTCGTAAGCCATTTGTGAAAGTTCACAAACGTCACATTCATCGCTCCATGATCCTCCTTAGCCTTCATTATACACCCCGAATGCCCTCGAGTTATCTCGAATATCCAATGAAGATTCCAATATCACCTTTAGCTTTCAATTTTCCAAGATCTTCTCTCGCTATTCGTAGGATAGCACAAAGCGCCAAACACGTGAAAGTAAGAGATATCCGGTTTTCGTTGTTCACAAGCTCATATGGGGTTTTATTGAATCTTGGATGGATGAGGATCGGTTCGAGTGAAACAAGCAAAGGCAACAAGATCGCCCCAAAGAAATAACGGTGCACTAGAATAAATTAGCATCGTGCGAGCAGCTTCCACAAGAGTTCGATTTCTTCTTTCAACTACCCCATTCTCACGTGGAGTTCTAACAAATGATGTCCGATGAGTAATTCCAACATCTTCAAAATAAGTTCTTAACTCCCGATTAGTGAATTCGTGTCGTTGTCCGTTTCTACAACTCTTACGGAGCTTGAAGAAGTACTTGAATGCGCTTCGAAAAGGTGATGATGATGCCTGGTGCTTCGTCTTTTGATCTCAGAAACTTAACCCATGTATATCTTGAATAATCATCGACGATAACAAGAATATACTTTTTCCCATTAAAGCTTTCAACTCTAATTGGGCCACATAAGTCCATGTGCAACATATGCAACTTTGCTTCCGAACTAGGTACGGACTTGGGTTTATATGATGCTCTTTTGCTTTTTCCTTGTTCGCATGATGGACATAAGTGATCCTTGGTGTATTTGAACTTTGGAAGTCCATTGACGATGTTGTCTTTGGCAAGATTGTTGATGGTGTCAAAATTGAGATGGGATAACCGTCGTACCACAACCAGACCGTGTTCCGTATGCTCGTGTCATAAGACATATTGGTGATGAAGAGGCCATTTGGTTAATGTCGATAGCATACAAGTTTGTATCACGATTCCCGCTAAGAGATCACCATCCAAGTTTCTAACGGCAAGCATTTTTCCTAAAAGCAACCTCTAAATCGCATCACGTAATCCGCCTGATCGAGAACAAATTGTGTCCCAACCCTTGGACATAGTAAACCCGAGTGATCAAATAATTTCCAAAGGTAGATCTCCATAACCCATGATAGTCGCTACATGATCATTTCCAAACGTACGGTTCCCATGAATTTCCGCATTTAAATTGATCGCCAGCCTTCAGATTCCGGTCATGTGCTTGGAGCAACCCGAGTCGACGATCCAAAGACATATTTCGATAACCCGCCAATCACGTAAGAAGAAGATTTTGGAAACCGTTTTGATTTTGGTTCCTTTGGGTTAGAGGTAAAATCTCGATCACACTCATAGAAGTCATCTATTGGTAAGACAGTGCATCACTCATTCTTCCATTCTCGAGTGTGAAAGTTCTACCCGTGGGTTTCAAATGTCATCCCTAAAGTAAACATTATGCTCCCTATCAAGAGTGTAAAGCCTAAGTCTCGCGACTAGTCTTCCTATTCGCTTAGCATAAGTTCTTTTGGGAACATTCTTCTTAACAGCTTAACAATCTCATTCTTAGAAACACAATCATCATGAACATTAGTTAAAGATTTCGTGCCGCTTAAACAAACAGATTCAATGATTCATTAAACTTAGCAGATTTCATAGGTTCATTACATTCGGATGAAATGTCTTTCTTATTACAAAGCGGTAAATTCCTAGGGTGTTCTTCTACTTTCTTCTCTTTATTCAAGCGACTACTCTTAGAGGCAAGCGAGACTCTATTGTTCCTTGTATTGCTCTTAGGCTTTAGTCTCTGCTTCTCCTAGAGGTGCTTCCTAGTCCCGTAGAAGGTAAGGCACACTCATTAGGATTCACATGTTTATCTAGAGAAGTGGTTTCACTTTCCTAGTCTCTTTAGAGTGCTTTTCTAAACTTATGTCGCTTTGTTCCATATGTTTTAGATGTGGAGGCGCATTTATTAGTGGTACTCATCTTAAAAAGTCCAGTGCTAAAACTGTTGGTTTCTCGATAACCGCTTTTCCTTTATCAACATTTTGTTTAGGCAAGGTGGTGGAGTGACCGATTTTGATGAAACATTTTTCTCATTGACTTTTGGAGGAGGCATAGAAATGTACATTTTGGTTTGGAAACCGGTTTGGGAACATTTGCTTTCTCCTCACCAATGGTTTTGTAATCTTAGTATCCACCGCCTTTCCTTTTTGACATTCCACCGAGCCCTCAAAAGATCATTTTTCTCTTTCATGTCATTGTAGGCACGCCATACGACAATTTGTCATACTTGCATTCCTCGCTTTTTGATCAAGTTGTTTAAAATATGAGATATTTTCTTTTCAATTTTCTCAAGTGCTTTTTCATATTTTGAAACAATTTCGAGGTCTCAGATCGAGTCTTTCATGATCTTCAATGTAATATGTTTGCAAAATGATGGACATAATATCGAGAGTCGAACATCTTCAAGAGAGAGTCATTTAAAGTTTCCAAAACTTTGATTTGTTCAACACACCATTAGCTTGCTTTACCAAGGATTTATGGTCCTTGACAAAGTCGCTTGTTTCTTTCAAAAACGCTTGTTCAAAATGAATTACCCTTGCACCGATGGCATTCAAATTGAGGGGCAATTTGAGTTTCAAAAACTTTCTTTGTTCGATGTCAAAACTAGAGAACCAAATGTTAGGTGTAATAGTGGTTTTAGTTTTAACAAAGGTCTTGAAGATCCACAATTCTAGTTTTCACATTGTCTAAAATACTTCTCGCATCACTTGTGTTAAAAGGATTGTTTGAAGACATTTGTTCAATGTTCGAAGAGAATTTGAGACAACCACCGGTTTTGAAACAGATTTTGAAACAGTGTTGACTCTTTGTTTGAAACACTTGATGTGATGGAGAACTTTGACTTTTCTTTTGATTAACAAAAGTAATTCCGTTAATTTGGTTCCATTTGTTATAATCAATAGGTTTGATTTCGGATTCTTTTGTTTCATTTTTGATCTACTCTCCTCGATAGTTCCAACGCTTCAAGAGAATCACGAACAGCTATGGGTTTATGCAAAACATTTCCATTGTTTAACACATTCTTAGATTTCGAGCTTTCTTGGAACGAAGAAGGGTCGTTACCAAGTGCCATTCTATTATTAGTATGAAAACGCGGATTTACTTGATTAGAAAGCATCTTGATTGTTTGAGCGTAATGACCCGCTTTAAGAAGCAAATTTTCCAAAGTTTGGATTTTCTCATTTTTATCAAGAATCTCATCAAGAAGAGAATCTTCTCGCTTTGAAAAATCGCTGATCAACCGCTTCTTCTCTTTTCAAGATCGAGAAAACTTTGCTTTTGTTTAGAAAGTTGGTCATTTAAATCGAAATTTCCTTGTTTAAAGATTTAATTTTCAAGTTCAAATTCACATCGAGTGTGTTGTACTTGATTTGCAATAGTTGTTCTTTAGAAACCAAATTTCGATAACCAATTTCTAATTCGATTCTTTGTTTTTCCGAAATTCAAAGGCTTTTATGCTCTCCTTGTAACTCTCAAGCTCACGGTCAATTTAGCATTCGCGGCCTTAACATCGCGATTGACCTTTTAACTTTCTCAATTTCAATGCCACAGCTTGTTGATTAATGATTCAAAATAAGCACGTGTTTCCTCATCGCCTCGTGATTTTGTGCCACACGCTCCACTAGGATCCACATCCGAGTCTCGAGTTAGTATTGCTACAACTCGGATTGTCCGTATGTATCATAAGTAGGTGCCGATGTCACGTATCGTCGCTCGTCATGAGTAAACACATCAAATATGACATTGTTATAGCATGGATCAATGATTGGTACCTCGACATCATGTTGGCGCCATAGATGTGAGGTGCGTCGAGTCGACTGTCGACTTAGTCTCCTCAAGATTTGCCATGAAGATGCAGCTTTGCATTGAGTTCCTCGAGGTCTTCCAATTCATCCACAATAGCGAAAAGTCATTTTCCTCAAGACTTAATCAGAATCCCGCCGCTTGCTTATCTCGCTAACAAAGCAGCTTTTCAAGAAAATCACCGCCTTCTTGTGCGGTTTAGTGGGACAGCTTTCTTGCCATGTGACCCACTCCTTGACAGCTTATAACACGTAACTCGATTACCCCGATTCACATTTCCATAATTCCCAACGATCGAGCCGCAACATTCCCATTCGATTTCCCATTGCTCTATTCCCAACATTCTCGACCCATCCGACACCCTCGATTCGAACCGCTGACACCCATGCGAAATCCAAGAGATATCCTCGCCGATTCCCAATAACTCCAACCATTTGTCCTTGACGACCCATATTCACACCCTACCGTGCAACTTGCCTGCTATGTAGTGTTTGATGAAACTTTGGTTGTTGTTAGTTGGTGTGGAATAGCGACCTCAATGCTTTACCCAAGAATGCAAATGCTTGTGACAAAGCTTCTTCTTGTTCCATTTCAAGATCGGTGATTCCTTGTTCCCGGTAATGTTGTTGTTCGTGGATAGTTTTGTTGTTGAGGGATGTATTGTCGCAAGTTGTTGTTAGTGGAAGATGATGAAGGTTGTTGTTGTGTATTCACCGGAGTTTGAGTCTTTGCAATGAGTGCCAATGGATCATGATTCTTTGCTAATCTTTCTTGCCCGACTTCATTCACTTCACTTGATTTTGTTTCGTAAAATCGCTGAGTTGATCAAAGTTCACTTGATGTAAGTCTTTTGTTTGGTTGACAATAGTGACATATCGCCCCATTCTTCCGGTAGATTGTTCAAGAACTTGATGTTGCTCACGATAGTTCGGGTGTCAACTTGTTTCTTATCACCATTCATTAAAGTGCAAAACCTTCCATAGTAGGATTCAATGGATTCTCCCGGAGTAGATGTAAACTTCTCCCAAGCGCTAGCAACTTGTTCTCTGTGTCTTGTTGACCAATTTCGCTCCATGACAAAGTCGCCTAACACGCTCCCACATATCGAAGCGCTTCACAACCGCTCACAAAGAAGAAAGATGTCTCTTGGTAAACCCAGTTGGATAATATGAATTGCCATGTCATCTCGCTTCGACTTTCTTCCGATCCTCTTCGTAGTATTCCGATTCTTTTGAAGACGAAAAATGGTGGGGTGGGAGGTGTTGCATCGTGATTTCGTGGTCTTGGACTTGTCGAGGTATGAAGGGTCCATCCCGAATGGATTTGATCATCAATTTTCCATTAGGTTTTGTCTTGATGTAACGAAGCATTCGACTTGTCCATTGAAGATAACCACCTTTTTCCAACATAGGAGGACGGTTTTCGCACCTACCGCATGAATGTCTTGTTGAGTTGCCATTGATGAAGGTATGATCCGATAAAGTTGATGTAGGATCGATTCAACGATAAAGGAGTTGTGGTTGATGAAGATTAAGCTCGCTTGAGGTGTTTCGAAGGTCGTACTCAGAACTCGGTTCTTAAAAATTTTCGCCCAAAATTTGAAATTCACTATAAAAATCAATTCTAAGGTCGTATGAAAATTTTGAGTTATGACAATTTTGACGCAAAATTTGACCCAAAAATTTGAATTTAGGCCCAAAATTTGAATTTTGACCAAAATTTTCACAGCTTAAACCAAAATTTGAATCTCGCGAAAATTGAACGCTTAGTCTCCTCAAAATTTAAATTTTTTTTTTTTTTTTTTTTTTTTTTTTTTTTTTTTTTAACCATATGCGTAGAAAGAGCTTAGGCGAGAAACACAAGTTACGAGTAGAAACTTAGGCGTAGGATCTTATGCGTGGGATCTTAGGCGAGGATTCCTTAGGCGTAGATCTTATGCGAGGGTTTAAAGTTACGAGTAGAAAAAGTTAAGCGTAAGATTTAGCTTATGCGTAAGAAAACTTAGGCGTAAGAAAAATGCTTATGTAGAAGTATTCTACGCGTAAGTCGAAACTTATGCGTAAGATTAGGGTTTTGCCTAAAATCCTTTACACTATCACAAAGGTAAGAGATATCCAAAGTCGAAGTGTTCCACAAACTTATCCAAGTGAGGAAGCACTGAGTCACCGTTATAGCACGAAGATTCTTCACCAAAAAGTTACGAGTAGAAAACTATGCGTAGTTGACTTTCTTACGAGTAGAACTAGGGTTTTGACCTACTCGTAAAAAATTTCAATGATTCAACCAAATTCTCTTGCACATAAATCCTTAAAAACACTCGAATAACCCAAAAATGTTGACCTTTTTCACCCAAAGTGCCTAGAAAAGTTACGAGTAGAAATGACCAAAGAACCAAAAACGAGCTCAAAACTTAACCAAAACGCGTAAAGCTTCGAACTTTTGCAAAAACTCAAACTTTAGCACCAAATAAACCTTAAACCACAAGAATCTTGAATTTTAAGTGCAAAATTAAAGCTTTAAGCTTGACAAAACGATAACGAGAGCTTTTACGCGTAACACCTTCAAACCAAACACAAACACTCCTAAACCATTGTTAGGCGATTGATACCAATTGTAGGACCTTAGTTTTATCAACCTTATCACTTTACCAAGCAAACCCAACACGTATACAAGTATACCCACATGAAACAAACACAAACAAAGCTTAGAAATAAGATGAGAAAGATGGTGACTTGAAGATATAAATTGTATATGATGTGAGACAAGATAAACACAAGATGTTGTATATTCCAAAGGAAAACACACACACACACACTTTTACACACCCTCAAATGACCATTTGAGGGTATATATAGTACAATACATGAAAACCTAAAAGGCTTTCCTATGGGCTTGGCTTGGGCTTCGTGGACTTGGGTTTGGATATGGGTTACACGCCATTATTCAATGCTAGCTTAACTAAACTAAAGCCCATTTAGCTTAGTCCAATCCACGAGCCCGCTGACTATTCTATCACGATATCTAACACTAGTTACAAAGTTCCAAAGTTCCTAAATAAAACAATTAAGGCTAACACTCTCTTTCGAATGACCATCACTTCTAATAAAAACCTCATGAGAACTTGGTCTAATTATTCGATGTGTTGCTAAAAGGAAATACAACAAAGCACCTTTACTGTGAAAACCCGTGATGATCTGCTACGACTCCTAACCCAATAAAAAACTTCATGAGAGCTCGGTCTAATTATTCGAATGTGTTGCGTAAAAAGGAAATACAAAGAAAGCACCTTTTTCCGCTTCCATCTTATTAGGAGTCACTGGATGAATCACCCACCTGACCATCCGAACTATCCACGCCAACCGTCATTGGTGGTCACATTTCGACCGCCTCTTTCGAGGCGGTCAAGGTCGTGTCATCATTTGCAGACAATCCTACCACGATCCAAAAAATCTCATAAGAACCTGATCCAATTATTTAAAAATGATGTGTAAATAAAAAATACATCAAAACACCTTTCTGAAGGTGTTTCCGCAACCTAGCTCTTCCTATACTTTCTTGTGAACATGCAACACCATCTACAGCTGACCCTGGCCAAAAATACGATGAGAATCTAATTGAATCATTGTGAAGTGCTTTGTAAAAACTAAAAACATGAAACAGCCTTTACCATGGTTTTTTAAAAGAGTCTTTCGCAAATGCGGCTCCGAATTGTCTGCGATATTGTCATTCAACCCCGAAGACCCACCCACCGGTGCATAGCCTACCGCCGTATGACCACTATAATATAAAGGCATCTCTTGGCCTGTATTGTGTATGCCTTGTTCCTGAACAACATCTGCAAACGAAAAACTACATACATGCATAAATGCTCTAACAATGAGTGTTTGCCAACGCTGCAACGACGATCAAAAGCCACCGCAGGGGCATGTCAAAAAAGAATTCATCAAAATGCAACACACCTAAAAAAATTATGAAGGCAGGATCCATATATAGTACCTGTGGCAACCGGTCGAAGCGAATCAGGTAAACCACGAGCTAATCCCCGTGCTGGTGTTGGGACACCTGCGCACCACAAAAGCACATGAAACACAGAAAGAGTAACAAATTGAAAAAACAAAGTGCCAAAAGACGCGCAACCCGAAATGTTAGGGAGTCGGCATATACCTAGTAGCCGAGGACGACGCGGCCGATAGCCTGACCTCCCACCTAGAAAGAAACAAATAAACATATGCATAAAACGGGAGAGCCATTAAATGAATAGAACATGCAATTGGAAATAGAGTAACTGTACCGCGACATGGTTCGTGTGATAGTCCCTGTGAAACAGAATGTTGAGGTTGTGTGTGCGTAGAGAGTGGTGCAGTTACACCGGCAGCAAAATCCAACGCGTAAGGACCAGCAACATAACCATGTGTCGTTTGACAGGCGGAGACAGGCGATGCAATGACCTCAGGCATCCCACATTCAGTGAACCCATGAACATTTGCAACATCATTTTGTATGGCATTTTCACATGGCCGGCCGCGAATGTTTTGAGAGTCAGGTATAGTTTTTGAATTCATAGTTACAAAAAACAGCGGGTAAACAAATAACAAAGACAGCACCCAAAAAGAAAATCAGAACTATAAACATTTTTATATAGTTATGGTGAGCAACAAAAGAATCAGCAAGAAATATTTTCAAAACATAGAAGATGAGAAAAAGGCGGCAAAAAAAATAAAAGGAAGTTAGCACTTGTGATCCAACACAAAAAGAAAGGGTAAAAAAAAAACCTAAAACAAAAGTTAAGAGAGCCAACTAACAAAAAGGTAGAAAGCATTTAATGAACCTAGCATTCAATTCCAAAGACTGGTTAAACCCAAATGCAACCCCAAATCTGGCCATCAACATTTAATCACCTTAACAACTAAACATAACAAACATAGAATAAAAGGAACTAACATAAAGCAAGCTAACAACCATATACCTAAGGGAACAACAACCAAGCAAGCCAATCGAAAAAACTAACAAACCCACAAAAAATCTAAAAAAACAGTCCAAATTTAAAGGGAAAAACATCAAACCTAGTATCAAATTGCACAAAGAGTAAAGTAGCCGGATTTTTTTTCTTAGCACAAATAATTGATCTACCTAACTTCAACTACAACAATCAGGCAATATATCAAGCAAAAAAAGAATGTGTGGAGGAAAAATGACATGATATGTAGCAGGGAACAAATGGCAAGAGGCCATCCACAAATTCAACATAAAAAATAATCCTGTTGCTTGACGAGCAGTGCCCCTCACAATCGCCTGTAGCAAGGAAGAATTTCTTCCCTTTCGGAGCCTCAAATCGCCGGATAATTTTCGGGAGTCACGCCCAATCGGATCTAAAAGGTAAGCGTATGTTGTGAGTGAAGATGAATAGCAGCGGTTCGGGTAGGCAAAAGCAAATAACCCACGGGGCCCGTTAGAAATAAAAAAACCCACGTTACTATTCCTAAGAGGCCCAATAAATGTAATATAGTTAAACTTATCATTAGTGTTCATTTAGTCGACATGGTTCAATATATCTGATCAAATTATAACGTTGGTATTTGTCTTATTATTAATCTTATTCTTATGAGAATCAGGAGACTATGGTCATATAAAGAAGAGATACATCACAAAAATTACTTGGTACATTGTTACAACATCATTACATCAACAATAAATGGTACAAACAAAATTGTTATGTGTGAACTAAATGGTACAAACAAAATTGCAACTTTGTATTTTCAATACATCAAATGTACTTTGACTGATAGGTATTACAGTTAGGGTATGCACAATGGAGGTCGTCAAGCTCGGTTGACCGATAGGTCGTCCATGGTCGGGCCATTGTAGAGCTTCGGTCATGGTCGGTCGCCAAAGGAAGATTCGCAAGACTCGGTCGAATTTTTGACTGAGTGTTTACTGACAAAAAAACAAACAAATCACCTTTTAATATGAGATTGTATAGTGTGTTTAGTGTGTTTTTAAATGTTTATATGTGTTTGCAGCTGCTCAACGAAGAAGACAAAGAGAAAATATATATTTTACCTTTTTTTGCTATAATTACATGTTCAGTCCTTGTATATTAATGTTTTTCTTCTAAATGATATTGGTTAATATAAAATTTGGTTTAACTTTCATTCTTTATTTATTACATAAGTTATATAATGTTTTAATAAATATGTGTTTTTTAATGTAATTAGTATTTTTATTTAATGAATGAAAAATTAATGAAGTTTAAATTTGTTGTTTAAAAATTTGAATTTAAAATATAAATTAATAAAAATAAATAAAAAAATAAGAAGGTCGCTGTTGTGGATACTGGATACTAGGTCGTCTGAAGGTCACTAGAGAGAGAAAGCTGGTGTGACCGGCAAAATCAAATGCGTCTTGGATCACCATTGTGCATGGCCTTAGTACCCGTTTGGTTTGTAGGTGGGTTTGGAATTGACTTGGATTTGATATGAAAGAAAGTAATGAGAGAAAAAATTAATAATTAATTAAATAATGTATTAATTTGAAAAATAAAAAATAAAAAGTAAGACTAACAATAAACAAATATGTGGTTGAAATTTTTTAAGAAATAAAAGATAAAATTTGATTTGTTGATATCACCAAAAGACATTAATAGAGGTAGGATTGAATCTATCATTCAAAATGGTGGGGCCAAGGAATCAAAATGGTACAAAACAATTTATTTCATTGTTTCTTTCAATCTATACCCACCAATACCCGTATACCAAACGGGCCCTTAGATTATATATGACTAATGTTTGTTTAGTTGATTTGGTGTAGTGTTAGTAACACATATATTTTAGAGTAAATTACACCGTTCGTCCTTGTGGTTTGCGTTGACCTCAAGGTTTCGTCCTTTGACCAAAAAAGTTGCACCGTTCGTCCTTAAGTGTGAAACGTTATGCGCCGTTCGTCGCTTGACCATACGACGTTAAGTTTGACTGTTAAACTCGGGTAAAAATACTAAAATACCCTCACTATCTTCTTCTCTTAAGTCATTTTTCTGTCTATCCTCACCATTTCTCTCATTTATACCCTAACCCTAAACCTAATTCATCTCTTTCTCTCTCACCTCATCACCGGCCGCCACCCTTCCACCACTGGCCACCTCACGCCTCGTCGCCACCACGTAACCACCATCACCCACCACAAGGACGAACGGTGTAATTTAGTCTATATGTTTGCCCCTTTTTATATAGCAACACCAGAAACTCTAAACCAAAAAATCCAAAGACATATACTCTAGCTAAAAAAAATCCAAAGACACATACTCTAGCTAAATGGTCCCAAAAAAATCACAAAGGAAAACCACAAATAAAAAAAAGATCCTCGGATCTAAACACAAAACCTAAACAAAAACACATGTGAGAAATCAAATTCTAGATCCAAACACAAATATCAAAACCCAAATTACAGATTTCAGCCTAAAATCTTTTTTTTTAAAACAAATATTCATTTTCATACTCACACAATCACGGGGTGGTGGTGGTCTCTGCGAATGGTGGTGTTTGTGGTGGCGATGTGGGTGGGTGTAGGCCTTCTTACTTTCACATTCATCCTTGGTAGTGGTGACGGGTGTAGATTTTGGTGGCGGGTATAAATTTTAAATGGTGTGTGCGCAATGATGGTGTGATGGGTTTAGATGTGATGGGCTGTTGGGGTGAATCCGGCTGGGATACGGTGGAGTGGAGACTTTGTTGTTGTGAATCCGGTTGTTGGGGGTATAGGGTGACGGGTTTCGTGGTGGTGACGTGGGTGATGGTGGTGTAGGAGTTGAGGTGGTGGTTATGGGTGTTAGAGATGGTGGTGTGTTGTGGTAGTTTGTGAATATATCAAAGAGGAAGAAATGAAGAAGATAAAAAAAATTGGGAGTGAAGTGTGTGGTTGGTAAATGAGTATAATCTGATAGTGTAAACTACACCGTTCGTCCTTACACCGTTCGTCCTTATGGTGTTGAAATGACGATTATACCCTCAAGTTAACAAGACTTAACGACCGTTAGTGGGCTCCGTTAGAAGGAGGGACTAATGGCGCATAACGTTTCACACTTAAGGACGAACGGTGCAACTTTTTTGGTCAAAGGACGAAACCCTGCGCTCAACGCAAACCACAAGGACGAACGGTGTAATTTACTCTATATTTTATGGGGTCTATGGGGAGTGCTATTTAGGTTAAAATGTATACATGTCTGATTCACTTATCCATCATCTCACACATGCATTATACTTCTTTTCTCTCCAAAATTCCACAAATTTTTTTTTTCAAATCACCAAATTAAATCGGTAGACAAATAAGTAGGCTTACTAATTAGGCATAAGACTGGACACAATAGTGACTACCAACGACTACCATTTTACATGTCACATTAGGTTTCTCTCTCCGACGACTACCAGACGATTTTTTGCCACAGTAAGGGCGACCATCATAACTTTTTTTTCTTTAAATATTTTTAACAACAAAATTAAAATTTTATTAATATTTAAAATATTAGGAAAAAATTCAAATAAAATTAAAACAATACAATAAAATTCAGATAACAATAAAACATTACAATAATAAAATGACTAAACTAGTGTTGATTTTCACGATACCAAATGTCTTCCACAAAATCGGCTTTTAAGCTAAGACGGGTTGTTTTGTTGCATATCTCTTGAGTAATTTGCAACGATTATGTATGGGTTCTCATGGGATCATAATCATGGTGCTGCTCCCCTCGAAAAAATCTGGGAGATATCGCCCTTTTTTGTCTTGAATTATTATATTATGTAATATGATGCATGTGTACATTATATCCGATAGGCGACTTTTGTCCAACCCTCTAGCCGGATGTTTAATCATAAGCCACTTCTTCTCTAGTACACCAAAAGCTCGTTCCACATCTTTCCTTGTTGCTTCGTGATTCATCTTATATAATATCCGTTGTGATCATTCGTCCCTGGATTTTTTTATTGAATTCATAATAACGGATCATTTCGGATACATCCCATCAACAAGATAATAACCCCATTTATAAGTCATGTCGTTAGCAACGAATTCCACATCCGCTGCTCTCCCCGCTTTGAGATCATTGAAAGAGGCGATTGACGTAAAACATTCACATCGTTGTTCATCCCGGCGACATCAAAGAACGCATGCCAAATCCATAAATCTTAGGAGGCGATCGCTTCTAATAAAATGAATGGATATGGTCCGTGATCACCTCTAGCAAATTGAGCTCTTAAAGCTTTTGGGAAATTCTCCCACCGACAATTTGTACAATCAATGCTTTCTATCATCCCAGAGAACCCATGCTTTTCGTAGTGATGGGCATAGAGTTTTTCAATGTCAATAAATGTTGGCTTTCACAAAAACTCTTCACAATATAACTCCATGATGACATCACAAAGTTTTTGGAGAGTCCGATGAGCTATTGTCGCACCCATTTGCAGATATTCGTCAAGAGCATCGGGATTGGCTCCGTATGCCAATTGACGAATTGCCGAAGTGCACTTCATCAATAAGGAAATACCCATTTCGCCCGCACAACTAGGAGTTTGTTGAAAATAAGGGGATTGATTGGTTATGTCTCGAACAATTCATGTGAATAGGTTTCGACTCATTCGGAAACGCTTACGGAAAGTTTTGTAATCATACACAGGGTGTTCAGAGAAGTAAGCCACCACTAAACGATTATGAGCACCGTAACGATCCATCTGAATTTGGTTTCATGAGATTTTTGACTTTGACGCTTGAAAAGCCTCCCAACAGGCTTTCGTAAAAATTGCAAGCTCGCTAGTCACTTCATCTTCATCGTCCGAAGATGAAATGGCAAAAATAGCTCGAAAGACATTATGTAGATTTCAGAGATTGTGTTTGAATGTCTATAAAGAGAGTTGTAGTTTGAATGTGTGAATAAAAGTGTGAAATGTAACATATTAGATTTCACATACACATCAAACCATAACCAAAGTAGGCGTACAAAAGATGAGTTTTAGAGAGAGAAAGTTAGAGAGTTGGGAACTTTAGTGAGAGAAAGAAAAATCTTATTATGAGCTCCAACTCTCTACCTTGGAATGTAGAGTATTTATAGTCATTACACAAATCGCCACCTATCGGGTGTGGATCGTGCATACAGGTGGGTAAAGACCCGTCATCCTCCACGGTGTTACTTAAACTAAATACTACTTAACTTATATAACTACGACTACGAGCTTTCTAACGGATACATATACTTGAGGTGACCGACACTTTAATACCTGGATTTTATAAATCCTAACAATCTCCCCCTAAGGGAGGTCACCTCAAACACACATTACAATTACATAGAATACAAACAGATATTACGTTTAAATTGTTCTTGGATTCTTGTTCATGTTCATTGTTCTGTAGCTCGTAGTCTTTGAAACTTTATTTTTGCATGTTTGAATAATCTGAGTGGAGGTCTACAACTGATCCACGTGATACAGAGTTTTGAGTCAGCTTTGAGATCATCAGCAAACATCAATCTCTGACTCATCCATCGTGGTGTTGGTATAATGTGATGTTGTGACTTTCGGACCGACATGCTCACATTCTAGATCATGATATCTTCTCATCGAGTAGCGGAAGCTTTCGTTGATTCATGATATTGGCGTGAAGATAGCGAAGCATGGAGTGAAAATATCGAGTCATTGATGCACTAATCATGATTTTCTTCGAGATGAATGTGTAGTGTGAGCATGCGGCTATGGATTGACCGCTCCATTTTGATCGATGCAAACGTGGGGTGTACACGCATAAAACAGATTAGCAATAACGCACACAAGAGTGTCTTTGATCACTTTTGTTGAATTGAGGTGCACGCCCACGGTTCCCGTTGATCGAGACAAGTACTTCACGTGATCAAGTATAATTCCAAAGAATTTCCTTGACGAGGTTTCGCAATGTTCTAGTCGTTCTCAAACCGGAACGTCTCAAAGAAGACAACACGGAGTGAGTGAACCAAATAATTGAGATTCACCGATTGATAAAAGAGATTTGAAAAACAATCATGTCTTGCTCAATAGAAATTGTTTTGCAATACAACGAAGGTTTTGATGAAAATCAATTATCAATCATAAACACCTTTTATTTTTGAAATATAAGTACACGGTCGATGTGCTAAAGAAAAGAGTTTTTAAGCACAATGATCGGTTTTCAAAGGTATCCGTCAATCCATAACTCGAACCGAGATTGATTCAAAACATTGAATCGCCCCATTGTTTCTGCTCGGTTGTCACATGGTTGATCTATTGAATAGATCTCACATGCCACCTACCGGGAGCTTGTTAGATGTTGGCTCGAGGGCTTTCCATCTTCATTGTGAATATGTTTACATATCACTCGGATGTTACAGCAATACCACGAGGATAATCGTGGGACTCAAGATATAATCTCTCTTCCACATTGTATGAAACAGAGTCTTCATTGAAAGTGTCCTAATGAGATTTAATGATGATCTCATGGCTCTAGACTCAATTGTGCACATTTGGTTCTGTCTCGGAGACTAGGGAGAGGTCTCCTTCTTCAATATCAACAATCTCTAAGAGAAAGTCGATAGATTATGTAGGTTCCCGTGAGAATGAAACAAGCCCTTTTAAGAGGAACTTGAGTGGTTTGGGAAGATGTAGTGAAGTGCGTCCTTTGGGTCCATGACGTCTTGTCTTCAATACCGATGTTACCTTGGTAACCACCAAGAGCATATGAATTGAACCCGTTTACGCCCTAAGGTTGAATAAGCGGAGGCTATTTCTTTTCACCCTTTTTCACATTCAATTCTTTTTCATTCTTCAACCCTTGATGCTTACCGAGACTTCATAACTAGAACCTTGTTGGGTTTATTCCATACTAGTTCGGTCTTAGTCCGCACTCTTCCCACATCTCATTTTCTCCTTTTTTCAATATACCTAAGGACTTCTACTCTATCTAGTGGATTGTCCATGGGTAGATCCCTCCGGTTACAGCGGATCATGGGAACAAATACCTAACCTTATCATCCTTATATCACCATACATAAAGTAAAGTTGGTCGGTCTATTTGGTATTGTTCATCCGCCATTGGAACCAATTGAAAACCATTTGAAAATCAATCCGGATACTTATGATATATTATCAAAGCATTTTGTACCGAATTGTTTTTGATATTTTAGAACAAGAGCTCCCCTCAACATGTGCATCAAGTGAAATCGTTTTGCACACGGAGGCAAGAGAGAATTTAGCTTCTTTGATTGCCATTTTCTAAAAGATATCAACATCACTTCCCGATCAAAACAAGTAGATAAAGCATATAAGGGAGGATGAGGTTTTCATAAGCTTGCTCCCCTCATATGTGCCTTGAGGTTTGAAAGAGTTTTGCACATACAAGAGGAAACATATTGCACATTGAAACAAATTGATCACGTTTCGGATCTTTGTGGTTTAAGATAGATGCTCCCCTCAACTGTGCATGGAAAATTTGAAATAGTTTGGCACATGTGGGAAGGAGAGCTTGTACATCCTTATAAAACCATTCACCGAATTATCGATTAAATCCAATTTAAATCACAAGTTCTCCCCGATCACAATTATCAAATCATTTGAGATTTGTGATCTCTTTAGATTTAAATTGATTTGGAAAGCTTTTAAGGAGAATTGTGACTTGATTATGAAAGCGTTTTAACTGATAAGGATCAGATTTTGAGACTTTGGACTCCATTGATTAAACATGCATGAATATCTTATGAAAACAATTGAATGACATAACTTTTTAATTTAATTGAAATCATTCTCCCCCTCAATCAATGACCTAAGTTGTTGATTGAGAGATAGATATTTTGACACACTTTAAGTTCAAATGATGTCCAAAAAATAGAGTTCGAGTTACTTTTCAAAGCAATTAGTTTTCATTAGATAGTAAGGATTTGTTTAAAGAATCAGAGAATTAAATTTGAAAACCAAGATAAAGCATGACTCTGTTCTTTCTTTGAAAAGCGGGTTACTGCCTGAAGTGACAATAAACCATTGTTTCTCTTTCTTCCAAAAATAATTTTTGATTTATTTATTTATTTATTTATTTTTATGAAAATTCGAACAACATCTAAAGTCCCGTGTCATTCTTTGAATGACATCACAAAAATCGTAGATATTATCGAATAGAAAAAAACATGACAAAAAGTCAATATTTTTCGAAAATTTTCAAGTTTTTCAATTTTTTTTTTTGAAAGTTTTATATTTTTCTATTTGCTTTTTGAAGGTTTTGTAATTTTGTATTTTGCTTTTTGTATAGATATATACAAGAGATAGATGAAGAAAACCTTTTACACCTCTTCTTCCTCTTGAAGACGTTTGAGTGTTTCCGGTTGTAGGCTCTTAAGACCAAGTCGTGGAAGTATAAACTCAAACGTTCTCTAGGAAGAGCTTTGGTGAAGATGTCGCTAACCGGTATTCGGTCCTCACAAAGTAAAGTTCCACCACACCGTTTTCAACTTGTTCCACGATGAAATGATGTCGAATGTCGATGTGCTTTGCTCTTGAGTGTTGTACGTTGTTGCATGAGACAACAATAGCACTTTTATTATCACGATCTGGAGGGATTTTGTTGAATTCAAAGCCATAGTCGATAATTGGGATCTCATCCATAGGATTTGAGCACAACAAGATGACATGGCTATGTACTCGACCTCTGTAGAGAAATAGAAGTACTCATTTGCTTCTTTGAAGACCATCTCACAAGCTTATCACCCAAAACCGAGCACCTCAGGGCGTGCTTGACGAGTATCTTGACATCATGCATGATCGGCATCTGCATAGGTCGTTAGTGACATACCGGTGTCCTTGGTGCAAAGTCCCATATTGATGGTTCCTTGGAGATACCGAAAGACCCGTTTAACCGCTTCAAGGTGCTTTTTAGTAGGCTTAGCATGGTATCTAGCACACATGCAAACAACGAACAAGATGTCCGGTCTACTAGGCGTGAGGTACATCGTGGATCCAATCATACTACGATATTTTGTTTGGTCTACCATGATCCACAGTGGTCCTCATCTAGTTTAGTACGTTCGATCATGGGAGTGTCAGCGAGGTCACTAGAATCAAATCCAAATTTCTTTAAAATCTCATTTGCATATTTAGATTGATTTATAAAAATGCCTCAGGGACTTTGTGAAATTTGTAATCCCAAGAAAAATGACATTTGTCCCATCATTAACATTTGAAATTTAGAACCCATTTCTTTTGAAAAATGGTCACACTCATTGGGGTCGGTCGAGGCAAAGATGATATCATCAACATAAATTTGAGCGTGAATTAAATGTTTGCTCGACTTTACATTAACAATGTAGGATCAATCTGCTCCTTTCTTTGAATCCGGTAGATAGAAGAAACATTGATAATGTATCATACCATGCCCTTGGAGCTTGCTTTAGACCGTCTGAGCATTCTTGAGCGATAAGCGTGGCGGGATGCTCGGATTCTAAAGCCTTCAGTTGGTCGGCGTAAGCGACTTCTTTAAGATCTCCGTTAAGAAACGCCGTCTTTACATCCATCGATAGACTACCATGTTATTACTTGCAACATTAGCCAAGAAGATTACGATTGCCTCGTCACGAGCAATAGGAGCAAAAGATTCATCAAAGTCGATACCCTCCTCTTGCGGTATCCTTTTGCAACCAATCGAGCCTTGTTCTTTAACACATCACCATACTCATCAAGTTTCACTTTGAAGATCCATTTTAGAGCAATGATCATAGCACAATCTGGGCGGTACTAATTCCCATACATCAAGTCGATCAAACTCATGAATTTCTTCTTGCATAGCATTGAACCACTATCTTCATTCATGGCGGTTTTAACATCTTTTGGTTCGATCTTAGAGTACGAAGTTGAAGAAGCACCATAAGGCATCGGTTGCCGTTGTTTCCATGTGAATCTTGGACTAGAGGATTTCAATGATGTTGTCTAATGGATGATCGTGAGTCCATTTTCCGAGGTGTTCATGTGGTCATTGTTGAGGGATGAAGTAGCAGTCGATGTCTCTGAAGAAGATGGTTACGATGATGATTCGGGAGAAAATATGTTTTCAAATGGAGCATCTTGAGGGTAGCAAAGGGATTAACTTCATCATTGATGCGAAACAGTTCCATGATGTACATTTGAAGATTGATGATTTGTTGATGAGGCAGGTGATCGGCAGCGCTTCTTGACTTAGTGATATTGAGGCCAAGGATTGACTTCATTCATGGGGATATGAGCGACCTACTTGTGTGGAATTGACAGTTCATTAGCACTTGGCTCATAGTGTTCATCAAACATCGGATCAAACAATTTCTTCAATTCATCTTGATTGGAGGTACATATGGAGTTGCTAGAGAGGAATTTGGTACAAGGATGAACCAAGGGGCTGTTTTGAAGTGCGGGTCCAGGCTGGATTGTCCAGAGCCATTTGACCGGTCGGATCGTGAACATAACGTGAATTATTTCCATGATATTTCGGGTTCTCTTGTTGTAGATTCTCAGAACCCTTTTTGTTTGGTGCATAAACAACAAAACTCCAATATCTGCCTTTGCTCTTAATTTTCCTAAGTCTTGACCGTCATTCACCGGATAGCACAAGGCACCAAACATACGAAGGTAGGAGAGATCGAGTTTCGTTTTGAACAAGTTCATATGGAGTTTTTCCATGAGAGGTGTGTATAAGGGAGCGATTTTGGGTGTAGCAAGCGGTGGCAATGGCTTGACCCATAGAAACATTGGAACCTTTGAATAAATTAGCATTGTTCTTGCGGCTTCTACAAGAGTTCGATTTAGTCTTTCAACTACACACTGTCATTTGAGGAGTTCGAGGAACACTTCTTTGAGGACTGATTCTAACATTTTCATAAAATTCATTGAGTATTTTATTAACAAACTCAGTTTCATTTTCAGTTCGGACAATTCTAACCGTTTTGTTGAGTCGGATCTGAAGTTGTTTAATGAGTTTAATGATGACATCTGGAGCTTCGTCCTTTATCCTCAAAAACTTAACCCAAGTGAATCGGGAGTAGTCATCAACCACTACTAACATATATCTCTTCCCATTAATAGTTTGCACTCTCATTGGACCGCACAGATCCATATGAAGGGTATGAAGAACTTCTATTACGAGTTTGTGGGTTTTGGTTTGTGGGCATATTTCGTGCTTTTTCCCAATTGGCAAGGTGAGCAAAGATGATCTTTTCATATTTTAATCTGGGTAAACCTCGACAAGATCCTTTACGGAAAGGTTGTTTATGGTACCAAAGTTCAAGTGATTGAGGCAGCGATGCCATAACCAAGACTTTGTTTTAGAAGCCTTTGACAACAAGGAGATTGGAGGACTTCATCTTGTCGTCGATAGAGATGGTGTATAGGTTTGAACCTCGAGTACCTCTTAATAATTCCACACCATCAAGTTCTCTAACGAAACAAGAATTTTTCCAAAAGCCACTTCTAGATCGGAATCACGAATTGACCAGCGAGAAGTTGTGACCAAGACCTTCCACATAATATACCTTGAAATCACACTTTTACCAACCACATGATCTCCATAACCCATAATAACTCCAAAATGGTGGTTCCCGAATCTAAGCGTCCGATGAATTTACTCACGAAGTTCATGAGCATGACCGGTCTCGGTCGTATTCTTGGAGCGACTGAGTCAAGGTACCACGAACGATTTGAGCGATTTGCGGTTGAACAGACAAGAATGGATAATCGGATAATTGGGATCCCCATGCAAGAATGAGTTCCATTTGGTTAGTAACGTTGATTGGAACACCCACATCGAAATAGAAACATCCATATCGTAAATAGAAGCAATGGAATCATTATGAATAGATGCGATTAGTGTCCGTATTTCCCTATTCAAAGTATGTTCACTTAAGGGAATAGTTCTACCAGAGGCATCCATTTTCTAGTGGGCATTGTCGATTAACCTTATGGCCAACAGGTATCCATTGATAACCTATCTTACTAAATGTTCTTCCTGTGGGTTTCCACTATTTTCTAACTTTCTTTCGCCTTTGCCTTTTAGCCTTCTTAGAATGATTTTTTGCATTAACAATATTAACTGGGGATTTGACCGCATTAGACAAAGCATTCACACCGTATTCATGATTAGTAACAGAGTTCACGCAGACATCATTACATGGTTTGAAAATAGTATTAGAATTCGAATTAATTATAGTACGCCTATGGCTAATACTAGAATCAACACGATTCGTTTTATTCAAATTCTCCCTACGGTGATCTTCTATTTTCTTCCAATGCACATTCTTAGCTTGCGAGGCCCTATCATTCCTTGTATTGCCTTGAGACTTTGACACGCTTTCGTTTTAATGTCACCGATTACTCTGTAGAGGAGCGAGAGCATTAGTTGGTTTTGCTACTTTTGCCTTTCTGTTTTGATGTCTTTGGGATGTCAACTATTCAAGGCACATTGAGGTTCACTTTCTTAACTCTTTGGAGGTCTGGGATCTGAACTATTTGAAGTCCTACTAAAGTTCACATTCATAACATTGGGCATTGAATGATTTGTATACTTGGCATTAGGCATAAAACAAGGTATCAAGGGGTTGACTTGCTCACCTAGGGATTTAGGGCATATTGTAATTAAGCATTCTAGAAGTTCTTGAGATTGTTTGGCATATAAGCATGCATGGCCAATTGCATTATCAAGTGGTTTCTCTAACTTATCCTCTTCTACAATCTCACGGAGACATTCTAGACTATCCTTAAGGTATGAGAAATATGTTTGAATGGCAAGTTTGTTATTCCTAAGGCGAGGAGGAACATATTTCACAGACAAAGCATATTTATTACAACCATGCACCTTTGATGCACCATTCTCCCCATTGGTCATTGGCATTTTCCCTTTTACCTGACTCTTGATTCTCAATTTCCTTTTACAACGAAGTTATTTGTTCATTATTTTTATTACGAGTGACTTTTATTGACTCGAATAACTCATTGAAATGACGTTTAACCTTTTCATTTTCTTCTAGAAAACTCTCATTTTCCTTTTGTAAAGCATTGACCAAGTTTTGAAGATGAAAATTTTGAGAATTTCGAGAATCTAAAGGAGGAGGCATTTGGGAGCCAGTCGCATTGTTCATTTCACCCTTTAATTGAGAAATTTGGGCTTTCAACTTTCTCGATCGTGTTACAATGAGCTCGAATACATTCATTCGTTTGCTAATTTCAAAAGCGCATCAAATTCGGAACATCCAAGGATGTCTTGATATTTGAGGTTTTAACATTTTCTTTCGGATGTAGATATTTTAATTGCAAAGCAAGATGCTCAACTTCCAATTTAGAAAACTGTTTTACAGTGTTATCATGATCATCTTGTTCAACCTTATTATGCGGTTTAGAGTTAGTTTTTCAAGCTCAATGACACGATCATGGGAGACTTTCGAGCAACAGATAATTCATGAAATTGAGAAGCATTAATGGAACAATTTGTAGCGATGTAAAACACATCTTGAGCAATACATTCGAAATAAGATTCTCATTCAAGGTATGCAAGTTCTTCCTCTCGATCTCATTATATTTTAGTTCTCGCTCATAGTCACTAACCTCAACAATCATCGCATCAAATTCCTTTTCCATTTCTTTAATATCTAAGTCCATCCCTTTTAAGACTCTCAAATTGACCTTTTAATTGTTTAAAGAAAGGCATGACCTCGCTTAAATAGCATTCTTTAGTTTGCTCAAAACCCTTTCCCTTGATTATCCCAGATGGGTGTGATCCTTTTCTTACAAGTTTTCTCAAAATCAACAAATAATTGAAATATGACATATTGATGATTAAGGTCTTGCTTTTAGTGGCAATAGTTCTAGGAACTAGATGCATTGGTGTATTGGAGGATACACGATCGCTAAGGCATTTTCCTAAGGGAGGGTTTGTAACAACAAGATTCTCGCTTTTGCTTATCTAAATCCTTTTCCGAACACTTGTTCGGGAGTTAACAACGTTGAGGCTTAAACATGTTCAAGGAGATCCAATTTTCCTTTTTGTAATCATGGGGTGTGATAATTATTTTCTTCTCTTTACATTTAGGATCATCTAGTTTCTTGTTCATCTTCTCCCTAGTGACTTCATCGATTTCTTATCTTCATCATGCACTCAACGCAACTAGGTTTCGTCTAGGCTTAAGTTTCATTACCATCATAAATTACCTTATGAGCACTTCTAGCCTTTTTAATGACCTCTGGATTTGGTTCCTCAACAAGGGAGTACTATGCTTATCACTTAAAACTCGTGCTTAGTGATTAAGTGAGCGATTTGAATGGTATTTCCTTGTCGCACAACTTATTTTCAAGCTTGTTTTTCAAGGTTTTAGATTAGAAAAATCATTCAAAAGTTTTGATTCCTTAGCACTTGAATTCTTGCTTAAGCATTTTAACATTTTCTTGAAGTTCTTGTTTTGCTTAGCGCTTTAGAAAGCTTTTCTTGTAAGGAGTTTAACTCTTGTTTTAATACCTCTTCTAAACTTACTTTGTCTAATAGTTATGCGCATTTGGTCATCCATCTCCTCGCTCACGAGTGGTTAACTCAAATTTAGCTCGTTGTTCATAAATAGCAACACGTTCTTTATAAGCATTAAGTTCGTAGATAACAGACTCATCGGGTACATGCGTGTATTCGTAAAAGCATAGTCATCATTGATCGCATAAGATACATCACTTGGTACAATCTCACTCTCACTTTGTTTCACATATTGATCATATGAGGCGACATCGACATTACCCATATTTTCAATATCTGACTCAATAATTACAGTTGATTGTACTTCATCATGTATCTTTTGCTCATCAACTTCATCGTATAGTTTTAGTACCTTGATCCATGCTAAACCGTCAAGTCTATGAGACTTAAAACGACTTTAAACACAAATGCAATTAAGATCGAGGAATATAGGGAATTCACGGTCGTTAAGTCCCACGGAGGATGAATTGGTGTTAAAACACTTAATCGGATGGTAGAATGATCACTAAGGATATGAATCGGTAGGGTTTTGGATGGAAAATTATACCTAAAGAGAAAATCTACAAATTAAAGCGACTTAAATGCAAATTAAAAGATTAAAAGTTAAAATCTATTAAATAAACGCTATCACTATTTTTAAAGGCGATGAGCGTTTAAAACTTACAACTTAAAACTTACGTTTAAAATAAAATTACGCCTACGTATAAAATAAAAAGTGAGTTTTAAAGAAATAAAAACCTATAAATATGAAAATGATGTTTTATAATCCTAATAATAAAAGAAAATTATTAGAAAAAGAAAATTATTTTTAAAACTATTTATTTAATTATTATTAATTAAAAACTATTTATTAAGTATTTAAATTGCACTAAAATACAAGAAAATACAAAATTAACCTAGAAAATGAAATTATAACTTGGAAAAATCTAAAATATGATAAAACTTATTTTAAAACTAAAATATATTTTTAGACTTATTATGTATTTATTATTAATTTAAAACTATTTAAAACTAATAAAAATGCTAAAAATACTTTTAAACTAAGAAAATTATGGAAAAATACTTTTATTACTTTTATATTTATCTTAACCTAATAAAATTGAAAATCATTTTTTGGACTTTTATAATTTATTTGTATTAAAACTATTTAAAAATGCCTAAAACTGCTTTTAATTAAGAAAAATAGCAACAGCTTATAAAAATTATGAAAATTTCAGGAAAAGTCTATTTTAATCTCTTGAGTCTAAGAAAAATAGAAAAACATGGTCTTGTTTGGAGAAATTAGCAATCTAGCAGTTGTGATTGCTAATAATAAGCACTTGAAAAGCCAATTGATAACCAAAAGCTACCAACTTGATACGAAGCTAAAATATGCTATAATGACTCAAATTCAACCAAAATCAACAAGCTTGAACCTCTGGATTACAAGTTAACACAGATTTGATGTTTGAGTATGATAAGCAAAACAGATTTGGAGGTTACTTTAAGCTTATGCACGTAACACTCAATAAGCTAAAGCGAAAAGCAATTATTAGAACTTGTATTAGACCTGGTTGAGGTGTATAAACCAAAACTCGGACAATGAAAAGCTCTTATGAGCTTGTGAGAAGCTTTCTCAAAATCGACAAATCATCGAGTAAAACTCGTTGAATCTTTGAAGTGATATGGGACCAAGCGATAAGCAATAGCAGCCTAGTAAATAAGTCTGAAAATGGAATTTTAAAACTTGGAGCTTGAAAAGGACCAGGTTGGCTATCTTAAGACCAAAAATCGAGGTTATGGACAAGTAATAAGCTCAGATAAGCTATGATTGAGCTATAAAAGCGGTGCACAGGGCATATTTGCAAAAGTGTGAAAAATAAGCTAAACAAAAGCTATCAAATAACATTCATTTAAAACTAGTATCGTTAATCATCGGTTAGAATTTAGGCTATGAACCTTCGACATAATCTTTATCGAATTGCTAAGACATTCTGATTCAGCTAACTTCGTAGGAATCATGAGTATGATTGTTATCAGAATTTTTGATTACTGATGGTAAATGCATTGATAGCTACATCTTATGATAACGGATATACCAAATGCTGATAAGCTTTGGTAAAATTCAGATTGTAGAGTTCATTAAGGTAACTTTAGTCAGTTATTATGCAATACTGGAACGGTCTGGTAAACTAGACAATTCATGTGTTCATATACTGAGCCGATAAGTCTGAGTAGAGCATGATGCAGTAACGTCCACTAAGCGTGATGATGCATAGCATGCGTCACAATTTCTCACATCTAAATCAGCTCAACTCGACAATCATTGCAATTGAACAAGTAGTATCTTGATATTGTGATGACTATGATGAGTTGAATGAACAAATGAGGACTTAAGCCCATGGATCGACGTATTGATCAACGTTTACGACAATGTCTAAGAATTGACTAGTTCTTGAGTGAGTTTATGGGACTATCTTGCTACTTATGATTGAGCTCTTGAACCTTGTAATGGTAGACTATCACTCAAATCAAATCACTGGTTTGAAATAACTCGGTATATGACCTGAATTCAGGGATAGCATCCAGTCAATTGGTTAAGTTGATTAGTAATCTATTTTACGATGTGTCGAATTATTCAACTCGTAGTAGACTAAGGTCTGTGTTGCACAAGATGGTATTTGATACAGTAGCATTGCATACTGATAAGTGGATAGAACGATTGACTCATGAGAATTTTGTATGTTCGTGATAGAGCATTGTTTCAAATCGATTGGTGCTTGATACTAGTGATCTAGAATTTAAGCTAAGTCATTAGGAGAGTTAATGTCGATACGTGCATTTGAAGTACTTGATTAACTGGATGAATATACAGTTCAATTGAAGATGTCGGTAAGCTGTGATGTGGTATACTGATAACCGGATGAATCAGTTACCATCGTGGACTTGATTGATATAGAGAATCACTTAGCGTTAAATTGACATATGATAGTTAGAATGTTTCATAATTGAGTTACTGTATACTACCAATGAACTTGTAGCTGATAAATTGTGATAAATACGAACTTCACAGTAATGAGTTTGAGAAATATTGAATTACGACGCATGTTATGAAGTGCCAATGACTCTGATAGCAAATTCATAGCTAGAATGGTGAGAATGGCTAGGTTCAGACTTAGAAAATCATTCGATGTATAAGCGTATGAAATCATTGATGACTATTATGAAATATCGTAATTTTCAGATTGATTGTGTTACTTACTGTCGAATGAGATTATATGAATGTAATGTATTGCTAATGATAACGTAGTAAGAATTAGATAAAGATTGCAATTAAGATAGCATTCATTAATGCATTAAACATTAATGACTTCTATTATACTGTCAAGGTATTCAACGTTGAAGTTTGAAACAGACTTAATAACTGACTCAAATTATTGAAATTACATTCGTTTGTATAATGTAATTATGCACAGATTATACTGAATATAGCATTAATGGTTAATTGAAAGTATTGGAAAATTATTTAGAATGATAATTTACAAAACGTTAAGTGTATTAAGCTGTTTGTTAAAATTGTCTAATACAGATAAGTACATTGAATATTCAGAAGTAATCATAAACTATTAATAATAACTTCATAACTGGAGAAAGAATAGAAATTATGACATCTAGTTGAGCATATTAAAATTGATGAATCAGAATTATAATTTAAAATATCAAATATATAATGTAAATGATACTTAAACTCATTACAGATAATATGTGTACCTGGATAGAAGTTAATGATAGACTTAAAGGTGTGTAGATGATAAATCTTACTATTTTGGATTAGAAATTTAAAGACTTAATCGAGTAATCAAACCTAAAACTATAATCATTATTAATATCATGTTATGTTATAGTACTAGTTATAGAAATAGAACATGTATTTGAGAGTTGAGTAACTTATAGTTAGATGTTTAATAATATAAAAGCTTAACAATGTTGAATCGCTTTAAGCTTGAATAGATATTAGTAATAGCTTAAGCATAGCCTCTATATGCAATCAAGTAAGTTAACCTACTGAGAAAGCAATGATTGAAAGTAAATAGCTTATCTTGATGATGATATAATAAAATTTAATCTTAATGCTATAATTAGCGGAAAGCTATAAATGCTAACGAACTATTTTATGCATATGATATGTGAGGTGTATCTATCGTTAGATATACAATGAAATCAAATTGACTTGAATCTTTTAAATACGAATTTTAATTTATAATATGCTCAAAAACCAGAAATTTGGGTATGGTAGAATTAAGATAACCTAGAAGTTTAGACTCAATTAACAATGGAATTTCTAAGCTTGGACTGATAACTCGGTTGATTTATACAACTCGTCAGCGAGCTCAACTATTGATCGTAATGTATGTATAGCTTACGAAAGTACTGAATACAATGATAACTAACGTCGAGAATTGAACAAAATAGCAATGTCTGATAATATTGAAAAGATTCGAATAAGTCAATTCAAAGGTAGGATATGATTGACTGACTAGATGGTGAGATTCATATGAAGATATATAAGAATTAACATACTACAAGCATGAAAAGAATTATAGTAAAAACTATACAACTGAGCTTTAATGAGCGTACAATTGGAAATTAAAACTTTATAACTTAAACATGAGTAAAGATGATTGATGAATAGTATACATAGTGTGAATACTATAACTTGAAAAGATGATATATAACTAATTAGAAGTTGATTGAAATGTAAATTTAATTTTATGAGTTTGTAACTAAACATTTATTTGAAAGCTAATGATTGAATATACACTTGAAAGTAATAAAGTACTATACTTGATTATAATGAATGAACTACAAGTGGTTCTTAAATGACTAACATTATAGAGTTATATGATTGCTGGAGATTTACTAATTTAGAACTAGAGAACATGATTAGAAAGGATTAATAAAAAGTTAATGCTAACAACTAATTAAGTCATAAACTTAACGTTCAATTGTAATAATTATCAAAAGATAAGAGATCATGATAATGTTAGATTTATTTATATATAAAAATTATTTATAGCTAAGAATTTAATATATAATAATAATATTAGATTTAAATTACTTAATCTTCTAGAACTTAAAATCTAAAATAGTAAAATTATTTACTGAGTTTATAAGTATTAAGCATTACATAATAATAGTCTAATCTAAATATAGACTAAATATACTTAATAAACATTATTGAAAATATTTAAATAATATGATTAAATAATTTTAAACATTGATTAATAATGAACTATACTAAATATATAGCTATTGAATATTAACAATTATGAATAGCTATTAAGTATAAGATTTAAGTTAATTTATAATTAAATAACTAATTTGACATTTGTAGAATATCAAACTTCATAAATAACAATAAGACTGATAATCTTGAATTCAAATTCAAATTATAAACATTGAATATAAATTCTTATTAATCTTAAAGTTTGAATTTGAATTACAATGATTTAATTTGATAATAGTTGTATTAACAATTAAGAGTTCTAGAAAAATTTGACAAACAGTTAACTAGAGACTTAAGAGTAATTGATAGCATAATGAATATTGAAAACATGAAGACTTAGTACATGAGCTGTATGCATTGCTAAATTATGAAATGATACTTTGTAAGCATTGTATAGAATGAGTTTGTAATCAGATTGATATATCAAAATTATTTAAGCTATGGTTGAATTACATTCGAAGTAATTAAATGTACTTGAGGTTAATAAATCTGAGACTTTAGTGAATGCTTGAGACTAATGAACAATTGGTAATTTGATTTAGAATGGCAACATGGATGTAGAAATACAATGGTGAAGGTAAGCAAAGTAATGAAGGTGAGAATGATGGAGTTGGTTGCAATTGAAAGTTGACTAAGTGCTAGGTTAAATTGATTAGCTAAGACTTTGAAAAGGTCAGTATGTTTATATGTAATTAGAGTATAGAATGGTTAGATTAGATAAGTAACTATAAATCGTTGGATAAATGGTAACTTACAGTTGATAGATTACATTAGACTATAATATGTAAGAGAATTATTTAAGACTAAGTTACAATTATACAAAATTGATATTAATCAGTGAAGTGACTTTGATAGAGTTAATTTAACGATTGTTCAACAATAGTACAAATTATCCAAGTAATACATTACATCTATAAGTCAGGAATTTGAATTAAACTTCGATATTGAATCCAGTTGTTAAATTCGAATCTATTGATATTTTCAATTTTA
This sequence comes from Chrysanthemum lavandulifolium, assembly GCA_022545495.1. Classification (NCBI taxonomy): domain Eukaryota; kingdom Viridiplantae; phylum Streptophyta; class Magnoliopsida; order Asterales; family Asteraceae; genus Chrysanthemum; species Chrysanthemum lavandulifolium. Next base: position 213,858,803 of record CM040242.1, read on the forward strand.
AATGACCAATTCTTCATTAAATAGTACAAATTAAATTAAGTTAGACATTTGAATACTTCATTCATATTATTGTAATTTAAATTACTAGATATTTTGATTACATAAACTTTAAGCTATAACTTAAAATGAAGTGTCATTATTTTGAATTAAATAGATTTTGACAATTTTAAAATATGATTATTAAGAATTTATATGATATCATGATTTATATGATTTGAATTAGACTAACTTGTATTGATATTATAATTCTAACTTTGATTTTGAATTATTTTAATAGGATGCAATGCATTAATAATGAGCATATTAGCAAATTTTACATGATAGTTGTTTGATAATGAATTTTGACTATAATGTATTGATTGATACAGAGATTGAGTAAGATGTTAGTTGAGAATTGAGAGTTAATTGAGATATTGTATTTGTATATAACCAGTGATAAACATGTCGAATTGTTCAGTAATCATATTGTTTGACTTCATGAATTGGATACGTTAAGTATCCTTGCATTACTTATGGATTCTTGCAATACACACAGTTTAACTAGTACTCAATCGATATTCAAGTTGGATTGACTATTACTGTCATAATCCAATACTCGAATTACAGGTTTACTACTGACTTTCATTCTTATATTTCACTGCAATTCAATGATTAAACTTTTTCATTGTCCTTACTTGCCATAGACTTACTTCTAATGGTTTCGATCTTGTGTGAAAGTTAGTTAAGTGTTATGAGGAGTTGAGTTAAGTCATTTGAATTGTTGAACATAGGTTATGTAATGGTTATGTTTGAATTGATGCAAGACGTATGGTGAATACTTAACGTTGGAATGGATCGTTTGAATGTTGTATAATAGTATATGTAGTTAATTCGGATTTTTAGGCTGATAGATCCTTGCTTTGTGGACAGCTTAATACCTTTGAATTAAGTATAAGGCTTAATGACTATTGTTCAGCATTATGATCTTGCATATAGATCTAGTTCTTCGACTTGAATCTCAAGTGTTTGAGTTCTGTCATTTGATATTACAAACTAGTTACAACTTACGCATCATTGATCCAATATCAATTCATAGTTTGTCTTTAGACTTCAATGAATCTAGTACACTTACATGTATCTGTTTCATTCGTTGAAGTATTGTAATACTCATTGATTCCATATTGATATTCATGAAAGTTGTGCATTGAATCTCTATTGCTAGATGATCTCAGATCTTAGTATTGAGTACTGACTACTTGACATTGAGCATATGATCATGATTGTTATATCCTGTAACATCGATGAAGTTGTATTAGTAGATATTCATTGGTTACTCTGTATGTTATGTTGAATCTACTTCACTATTCGAAGATGCTACTTTCTTATCAAGTTCATTGTACGTTATGTATCATTGATTTCAAACTTCAATCTAAGATTGCATCTGATCGATCAGTAAGTTCGTATCTCATGATGATTTGAATTACATTTTATATTCAGAATCGAATATTCAGATTGTTCGAGCCGACTTTATGTAGCACAGTTCAATTTGCATAGATACTGGAATAATCGTTTAGAGAGTGTAATGAAGTCTGAAAGTTATCAGTTTACGAACTTCAAGTTCAGTTATACGCTTACGATTTACAATCGCTAAAGCAAATCTTGTCCATTATGCTAATCAGTAACATACAGTCAACATACCAAGTACTTACAAGTACCTGAAGCTAAGTTCAACTTTCAAATGCTACTGGACCAAGTTCGTATGGAATCCATAAAGTCTATGATTAGTATGACAATGTTAAATTGATGTGCAATTCGAACATATGCTACTTAGCAGTTTAATTGTAATCGTACTAGCTGCAAATTATATGCAAGCTAACTTACCAGTTACCAAAGTTAAGCATTGTGACACGTGCTAATCGAAAGTATGATTGACAGTCTATAGATTCTATTAACCTAAGCAATACTACTACAACCTAATTCTAATCTTTAACAACGAAGTGCATCAAAAAGTCGTAATTCAAACTTAATCTAAAACTAACCAATATAGAATTAACATAGCACAATCATCATACATTTACATGAACTAAACTTACACAAAATCTAAACCAATAACAATTCTAAAACAAATGTATAGACACAGTCAAACTGTTAACTTAAAACTTACGTTTAAAATAAAATTACGTCTACGTATAAAATAAAAGTGAGTTTTAAAGAAATAAAAAACCTATAAATATGAAAATGATGTTTTTATAATCCTAATAATAAAAGAAAATTATTAGAAAAAGAAAATTATTTTTAAAACTATTTATTTAATTATTATTAATTAAAAACTATTTATTAAGTATTTAAATTGCACTAAAATACAAGAAAATACAAAATTAACCTAGAAAAATGAAATTATAACTTGGAAAAATCTAAAATATGATAAAACTTATTTTAAAACTAAAATATATTTTTAGACTTATTATGTATTTATTATTAATTTAAAACTATTTAAAACTAATAAAAATGCTAAAAATACTTTTTAAACTAAGAAAATTATGGAAAAATACTTTTATTACTTTTATATTTATCTTAACCTAATAAAATTGAAAAATCATTTTTTGGACTTTTTATAATTTATTTGTATTAAAACTATTTAAAATGCCTAAAAGCTGCTTTTTAATTAAGAAAAATAGCAAACAGTTATAAAAATTATGAAAATTTCAGGAAAAGTCTATTTTAATCTCTGAGTCTAAGAAAATAGAAAAACATGGTCTTGTTTGGAGAAATTAGCAAGCTAGGTTGTATTTGCTTAATAATAAGCACTTGAAAAAGCCAATTGATAACCAAAAGCTACCAACTTGATACAGAAGCTAAAATATGCTATAATGACTCAAATTCAACCAAAATCAACAAGCTTGAACCTCTGGATTACAAGTTAACACAGATTTGATGTTTGAGTATGATAAGCAAAACAGATTTTGGAGGGTTACTTTAAGCTTATGCACAGAACACTCAATAAGCTAAAACTGAAAAGCAATTATTAGAACTTGTATTAGACCTGGTTGAGAGTGTATAAACCAAAACTCAGACAATGAAAAGCTCTTATGAGCTTGTGAGAAGCTTTCTCAAAATCTGACAAATCACCGAGTAAAACTCGGTGAATCTTTGATGATATGGGACCAAGCGATAAGCAATAGCGAGGCCTAGTAAATAAGTGAAAATGGAATTTTAAAACTTGGAGCTTGAAAAGGACCAGGTTGGCTATCTTAAGACCAAAAATCGGAGGTTATGGACAAGTAATAAGCTCTGTATAAGCTTATGATTGAGCTATAAAAGCGGTGCACAGGCATATTTGCAAGCAGTGTGAAAATAAGCTAAACAAAAGCTATCAAATAAGCTATAATTGGAAAATAAGAACTTGTAACCTTGAGACAGCTTGGTTGGCTTCTCAAAAACCAAAACACACGGATAATGATCACTAATAAGCTCTCAAGAGCTTATGAACTTCTACAATCATGCACGGATGATGATTTTGACTTTATGACACACTCGGTTTGACTTTTATGAGATTGTGATTGATCTAAAACAACGATATTGATGAATTAAGGTGAGATAAGATGAATTAAGCAAGATTACCCACTTTTGAACACAAAATCAAGGTCTACTATATGATAAATCCAACGGTGAGCATCCAAGACATGGTAACTTGAAATTTTGACTTTTACTAATAAGGACTTGTTTTCTTGGTGAACTAAGTTATTAAGAACTAGTATGACATGAGACAAGCAAAATCAAAGTCTGCAACAACCTATTACACGATAACTACACAAATCCAAACACTCTTTAAATTGATGATTTTGAGCTTTTGAAAGAGTTTATCGGATTAATAACATGTACTTGATTAAAAACCTTAGATTATCATATAAGGGGACTATATAAGTATAAAACAACAACATTAATAGTATAAAACTAAGAATTACAAAGTATTCAATATTAAGCATTAAAATGAGATTTTTAATAACTCTTGATTTAAATTAACAAACTCTCGATTTTATGGTTTGAGAACACTTAATTATAACTAATGAATATGATCAAGCAGAAATTGAGCTAAAAGCATCTTACACAAAAATACCAAAATGAGATTAAAATGCTTACAAATGGCTTGAGGTCACAAACGAGAACTAGGATCAAATAACAACTCCTATAGCTTACCAATAAGCACTATACCCAAGGCCATCAAAATAAACCTATCTCCAACTTTTCTTCTTCTGTCCATGTGATTTTTATTTTTAAGCTATTTATTTGATATTTTTATGAATTTCGATTTTTGCTAACAAACCGCTTTTAGAGTATCTAAAAGCTTTGATAAGCTTTATTAGGAGCTTATATGAGCTTCTAAGTCCAAAGTAACAAGCGATTAACAACATTCACCATATTGATATTTCTTTGAAAATTTGAAAATGCATAAACCGATATTGAAACTTGAAACTTGAAATTGATACTTGTAAGAGGTTTATACTACTGAAACTTGTAAAACAAAGCTTGAAAACTAAAACAGAATCTTGAAATTTGAATTTAAGCTAAAGCGACAATGGAAATTAAAATTACACTAGATAGATTACATCAATGCTTCCCACTTGCTTTATAATCACTCGATACTTGATCAACATCTCGAATCTTTCCACTTCAATCCAACCATTGGATTAGTCAAATTCATCTTAATCGTCCACATGGCTCTTTTGGCGCCAAAAGTCTATTTGATTGAAATGGGTAGTTTGAATCTAATTAAAGATTCTTGGGGTGTTGTGGAGGTGTAGGGACACAAAAGAAGCAATTTGGTGGGCAAGTTGGAGGATTAGCTGCAAAAGCAGGGCTGTGAGGTAAAGGTTGAGTGTTGAATGGTGGGGAGCATTAATGGCTTGTGAAATGTGGCTAATGATAGGAGGGGGGTGAGGTGGAAAGTTTAATGAGGTGGAAAGGTTGAGCTGGTGGTGTTGAAAACCACCTCTGGTTTTGAGTTACAGGGGTGGGGGAGATGGGTCTACAGTGTAGGCGGTATATCTGATTTTAAATTTTGGGCCGGGTCATAGGATTGGGCTTGGATTTGGACTTAGGTATAACAAAGGGTCCGTTTGGTTTGGTTTAACAATAAGGACCAATTATGCAATTTAGCCAAAGTTAAGGGCTGATCTTGAACATGTTCCAAAGCTCTCATAAGGACTAAAACTGCCAAGTAAGATTAGTACAAGGACCTTTGTTGATAATTTCCATTTTTACAAATCCAGGGACCAAAACTGTCAAGTTTAAAACTTGAGGGACCAATATTGTAATTTCTCAAAAAGTTTATCATAAGGATCATTTATGTCAAATATGAATAGAACAAGGTTAAAACTTGATAATTTTCACTTTTTAAATTAACCAAGGACTATTTTTGACATTTTTCAAAGTTCAGGGACCAAAGTTGTCAATTTGTGATTTTTAAACTTTAAAGGGTTTGTTTTGACAACTTTTGAATCTCATGGACCTAAAATGATATTTTGCAAGTTTTTGAATTACCAGGGACTAATTTTGACAACTTTTGTAACTTGGGGACTAAAGCGCCAATTATGCAAACTTGATACGTTTTCATCGATTTTGATGTTTTGCATTTAAAACATATAAAACACTTGTTTGTGATATTTTTATCATTTTGATGTGTTTAAGAGTGTTTTCGGATGTTTTGGCATTAACGATACAAAATGATGAGTATTTAGACACTCATCAATCCCCACACTAAGATATTGCTAGTCCCTAGCAATGATTTATGAAAATTTAATGGATTTTATCTCTTTACCAAAAGCCATTACTTACGGAGTAGCCAATTGTTTAAGTTCAAGTAAGAACTTTGGTACAATGATAACCAAATGATTTTGAGCAAATCATAAGTCGTGAGCGGTTTGATTTGTCTTTACCGTGCCGTACCCCATACGGACTAGCCAACTCTTAGATAAATTATCAATATTATCTTTGGTGAGTGATTACCAATTATGGATTTTCAATTGCCTTTACCACAAGCCATAAACTTGCGGGCTAGCCAACTTTTCACTAGTTTAAAGATATGGTGAGTTGAACACCATACAATTTTAGGCAAATTGCAAGCCATAAGCGGTTTGAGATATCTTTACCAAGAGCCGTTTGCTCTGGATTAGCCAATCCTTATGTGGGTTAGACATGGCGGATGATTACCATTTCTTTGAGTAAGTGAAAACACTTACTCCAAAAAAAATTTGGCCAAAAGCGGGAATTGGGTGAAATAATTACATGAAATTCGTGAGAATTCCCCAGCACTAGAAATGAATATTGCCCTCAATATTCAAAGTACCTAGGTTATGCGAAACACGAACATAAAAGGAAATACTACGGCCATTATTTAGAAGATTTTTTTTTTTTTTTTTTTTTTTTTTTTTTTAGAAAGATTGAGAATATACAACGATGTGGGTAGACTCCCCACACTAGGGTGATAGAAAGGGATAAGAAGGCGAAATATGGGTGAAAACCCATATGATGTGTGCTACTATTTTGATTCCCGAGTCATTAGCTTGACTCGATCCCGCATTCATTGGTTCATGGGGAATGTTTGTAGATCCGGACAACCACGGGAGAATGTCCTCTCCAAAGTAATGCTTCACTCGATGACCATTCACTTTAAAATTAGGACCATCGGTGAGATAACTCAATGGTACCATAAGGATAAACCTTAGTGATAGTAAATGGACCGGACCAGCGGGACTTAAGCTTTCAGAAAATCTTCAATCTAGAGTTGAAAAGAAGGACTCGATCACCAACGTTGAAAACGCGGTTCTTGATTTTAGAGTCATGAATCTTCTTTGTCTTTTGTTTGTAGATCAAAGAGTTCTCGTAAGCTTGATCACGAAGTTCATTTAGTTCATTCATTTGAACTTTTCGTGATCGCCGGTGTACTCAGATATCGAAGTTTGCATGTTTTAAGGCCCAAGAAGCCTTGTGCTCTAGTTCAATCGGAAGATGACATGCTTTTCCATACACTAGCTTATATGGAGTACACCCATTGGTGTTTTGTAAGTTGTGCGAAAAGCCAGTCGTCATCAATTTATCCGACCGGGATGCACGATTTTCACCTCTTCCTTTCAAGTATTCTTTTAATACCACGATTTGAAACTTCCACCGCCCACTTGTTTGGGGTGGTATGCGATAGATAGGCGGTGGGTAACACCATACCTTTGCATGACACGATCAAATTGGTCATTACAAAATGTGTACCACGATCACGATTATTGCGAGGAGTTCCAAACACGGCAAAGAGAGCTTTCAAAATTTCACAACTACTCGGGCATCATTTGTAGGTAAAGCTTTTGCTTCAACCCATTTCGACAAATAATCAACGACCACGGTATGTACTTGTTACCACGAGAAGAAGGAAATGGCCCCATAAAATCAATACCCGGATGTCAAATATCTCACAAACTTGAATGGCATTTTGTGGCATTTCATTCCTTTGAGATATGTTTCCATGAATGACAAGCATCACAAGTTTTGACAAATTCGTGGGCATCTTTATAGATTGTGGGCCAATAGAACCGGAATCAAACACCTTTTTGGCGGTGTAGTTTGGACTATGATGGCCCCGGTGGGTCGGCATGGCAAGCTTTGAGAATGTCAAGAGCTTCTTGTCCATAAACACACCGTCGGATGACTTGATCCGCAGATTTTGAATAAGAAAGGGTCGTCCCGAAATAGTGTTTAACATCCTTGAAGAATTTATTCTTCTGCTGGGTCGACATCCCTTTCACAATGAAGTTACCCGCATGGTAATTTGCAAAGTCGACAAACCATGGGGTAGAAGAGTTTCCACGAAAAGAAACCGCATTGAGTGTCTCGAGAGGAAATGTTTCATTTATATCCTTTTCTCGAAAACATCTTGGTGAGGGTTTTCTAATGCAGACGAGATGATCGTGACGGGTTCTCGGCTCCTTTTTATCACGTATGATAATATCAAATTCTTGAAGGAGGAGAACCCAACGAAGCAATCTCGGCTTTGCATCTTGTTTTGCAAAGAGATATTTAAGAGCCGAGTGATCCGTATACACTACACATTTGGTCAAGATTAAGTATGGCGAAACTTCTCAAATGCATACACCACGGCTAATAGCTCTTTTTACGTGGTGGTGTAATGAGTTGAGCTTGATCATAGTCTTACTTGCGTAGTGAATAGGTGAAAATGCTTGTTTCTTCGTTTCCCTAAGACCTGCGCCGATAGCAAAATCACTTGCATCGCACATAAGCTCAAAGGGTAAATCGATCGGGAACAACGAGAATGGGTGCTTGATAGCTTTTTCTTCAATGTTTCAAAAGCTATGATGCACTCGGGTGAAAAGATAAAAGGAGCATCCTTTTCAAGAAGATGGGTCATTGGTAGGGCGATTTTGGAAAAATCTTGAATGAATCTCGATAGAAACCGGCATGACCCAAAAACTCCTAATACCTTTAACGGTAGTAGGATGAGGTAACAGCAATGACATCAACTTTTGCTCTATCTACCTCAATCCCGTTCTTTGAAATCTTATGGCCAAGGACAATGCCTTCTTTGACCATAAAGTGACTTTTCTCCCGTTTAGACAAAGATTGGTGTCTTCACACCTTTGAAGCATTTTATCTAAATGGGAGAGACATGTTTGAAACGAATCCCCAATGACCGAGAAGTCATCCATAAACACCTCCATTGTTTCCCGATCATGTCGTGGAATATGGCCATCATACATCGTTGGAGCGTGCGGGAGCATTACATAAGCCAAAAGGCATCGTCTATAGGCAAAAGTTCCGTATGGGCAAGTGAATGTGGTTTATCTTGATCCTTTGGATCAATGGGAATCTGAAAGTACCCCGAGAAACCATCAAGGAAACAATAGTATTCATTCCACGCTAATCTCTCAAGCATTTGGTCCATAAAGGGTGAGGAAAATGGTCTTTACGAGTGGCGTCATTCAACTTACGATAGTCGATGCAAACACGCCATCCGTAACCAATCGAGTTGGAATTAACTCGTTATCTTCATTTGTGATATGATTATGCCACCTTCTTAGGAACACAATGAATTGGGCTAACCAAGGACTATCGAGATCGGGTAAATCAATCACGCATCAAAAGTTTGATAACCTCTTGTTTGATAACATCATGGATTTTGGATTCACTCTTCTCGATGTTGAGCTAGCGGCTTAAAGTCATCCTCCATCAAGATTTTATGAGTACGAAACTCGGGGTTGATACCCTTAATGTCGGAGAGTTTCCAAGCAATTGCTTGCTTGTGTGACTTCAAGATTTTTATGAGGCGACTTTTCATCTTTACTCAAATCTCTAGCAATAATGACGGGTAATTTATCATCACCTTCAAGAAATGCATACTCGAGATGAGGTGGTAAGTCCTTAAGCTCAACCTCGTTATGAAATTCTTGATTTTCTCAAGAAGACTTGATTTCCTTGTTATGAAGTTCGACGAGGGAGTGATGATGATGATGGATCATCATTAAGCAACTTCTCAATGAGAAGTATGTCCCCTCAATGTCGATGGGGCGTGATCAATTTCCCATGGAGCAGAATCCTTTGGATAAGTAGGCTTCAATCTCTTCTAAGATGAAGTCACTTTCCTCAAATGGGGTGAGAGAAGGAGTAGAATTGGCGATGATAGGTTGAGATGAATGAGTGAGATTATCACTCGAAGAATTATGATCATAACCAAGAACTTCTTGAGAGTACTCTTGAAGCAACATCAATGATATCTATTCGGTTAACCGATTCGGAATCATAATTTGCGGAGTACCTCAAGTCGATCAAGGTTGAAGGTGACGACTTCATTACCAACACGTAATGTGATTTCTTGCTCAAATACATCTATGAGAGCACGGCCCGTTCTCGGGAATCCTCGACCAACAATGAGAGGAACCCGATGATCGGCATCAAAATCAACAACCACGAAGTCGGTGGAAAATGGAACTTTCCTACTTTCAAAAATCGTCCTCGGCAATGCCAAGAGGACGGGATATTGTACGATCGGCAAGCTCGAGAGTCATGCATGTAGGAGTGAGTTCGGAAGAGAAAGTTTCTTCCATCTTGAATATGGCATCAGTTAATGCTTGCACCAAGATCTCGCTAGGGCAAAGCATTCAACCATTCTGAGAATACACAAGGTAAGAGAAATTTCCGGGATCTCAAGCTTTTCGAAGTTTTTGGGATAGCTGCAGAGCGAGTTCTCGTTAAGAGGAGTCTTTGCCATTTCAAACAGACTTTTCCTTATTGCTTAACATGTGTTTGAGAGTTGATGCAAACTTGGGCATCGGCATGATAGCATCCATAAAGCTTATGTCAAAGTGTAATTCTTGGAAAATTTGGAAAAATTTGTCCATTTGATGACTAGCTTTTCACGGAGCTTTTGCTCATTCAAACGTGATGGATATGGAATAGAAGATTTGGATTTGATATTTTCAGCAGGAGCTACGGTGGTTCAAAACAACTCTGGATTAGACTTGGGTTTCGGACAACTTGAGGATGGACTACAGAAGGTGGGACTTGTCTTGATATTACTTGGGCTAGAATAATGCACCTTGTCCGTTGTTTCCTTGGTAACTTGACTCATTGCCACGGGAGGAGGGGCATTGGAGTCGTGGGTCCATTGTGAGTCGAGGTTCACTTTCCACTACCTTTGGAAGAAGAAGAAGAAGAGGTAGTAGGAATAGCGGGTCCATTGTATGAAACACCACTTCGGTCGTGATCGCCTTAGCATCGCCCCTCGGGTTAGCGATCGTGTTGCTCGGTAAAGTACACGAGCCCGAGGGTCGATCATTTAAAGACTTCTTCGGATCGACAATCGGTGACCAACAATCTGTTCATCTCATCTTGGGATTTCATAAAGCGCTTGATAACTCATCGGATGATGGTCTGGAGGAGTAATGATGGGAGGTGGATTAGGAGGAAATTTTGAGGTCGGATGTTTTGATTATGACCTTGTTGTTGAAAATTCCCTTGATTAGGATTCACATTCCCATGAAATTGATTCCCTCGATTGAAATTGTTTTGATGAAGGTTCCTTGTTGTTGGAAACCTTGATTGGGTCCAGGTAGAAATTACCTTGGTTTTGATAACCTTGGTTCATTCTAGGTTGATTCGATTCGGTTAGGATTACGGTTAAAACCGGTGGTGCACGATAAGTGTTAGCACGGTAACTTGGATCATTTGAGGGCGGTATTGATTACCTCCTTGATTTGAAGTACCGGCTATAGCATTTGCTTCAAACGGACTACCATCGGTGGCGATCAGATTGTAGTATGCATGAGGACCACCACAAGTGACACAAACTTCAACTTTCTTCACTTCACCATGTGATGGTGTTTGAGTGAAGGTGACTTTCTTTGGTTAGCAAGAACCAAAGCTCGAACAACATCGGTGAGTTTATCAATCTTAGCATCGATGCTAGATGTACTCACATGAGATGAAGTAGAAGGTCCGACATTAGGCGATTTTGATATGTCTTAGTGCGGAAAGAACGGACACAGGACTTGTTTTCAATGATTTGTAAGGCTTCTTTGGTGGTTTTGCTAAGGAAATTACCTCCATGGAGGCATTCGAGAGTCTTGGTCACCGGTCTCGAGACCATTATAGAAAGTATCCATTTGCATTAACTCGGTAAAACCATGATGTGGACACTTGCGGAGCAATTCTTTGTAACGATCCCATGCCTCCCGAATGATTCATCAAATCTACGAGAAAATTTCATTATCTCATTCTTAAGACTTGTGGTTCGGGATGGAGGATAGAATTCGTTAACAAACTTGGTAACTAGGTCTTCCCATGTCTCTATAGAGCGAGGGGTTGTTTCTCGAAGCCAATTCGGGCTTGTCCTCAGAAAATGGGAGCAGAAGAAGCTTGATAGCTTCGTGGGACATTCTTGTACTTGATGGTAGATGCTATCTTGTTAAACCATCGAATGTGTGCATGAGGATCATCCCTCCAAGACCGTAGAATTGGCTTTGGGTTACTAGATTAAGCAACCCGGTCTTGAGCTCGAAGGTATCGACCACAATGGTTGGGACAACAATGGCATCTCCGTAACCCTCGATGGGTGCTTGGAGAAGCTCATTCATGGGTTTGTCTTACGCCATTTCGACGGTGGTGGTGGTGGTAGGCGTTCCTCGATCACGGTGAAGGAGCCGAGCGTCCTCTACGTCTGAGGAATGTTTCCAAGTTCGAAAGTAGACTTGTAGAATCGGAAGAGCAGTCTTGCATGCACTAAGTATAAAATCGATTTTCAAAACAAATGAGGCAAAACACAAGTGAACTTAACCAATAATCACAAATGAACGGCTTTTTGAAAAGGTACACCAAATCACAAGTGACACAAAGGCAAGTTTTAAATCGATGTTAGGAACTTATTAATGGTCGCACCCCAGGTTAGGTAGTCTGTTGCCTTGATTTGCGGTGGTTGATTTTATGTATTCAATTAAGTACCACCGAAAAGACGTAGGTATGATTTGTCTTGATGGGGTTTAAAACTTTTGGAAAATATTTTTGGTATCGTCTGTTTAACCAAATCGTATCTCTTTAAGAATCACCTTAAAAGAAACACAAGATGAAAACGTTACGATTGTTTTGTTGTTTTATATTGTTTTGGGTTTTAACACTTTAGGAAAAGTGTTAATGAACTTTTGATTTATATTAACTTTACGAAAACTTTTACAAGCGTGGTATATGTGCAATGCAGATGCGAAAATGCTAGAAACACGCTTCTGACCTCCCGTGGCGCCAAAATTTGATCTGCTAAGCAGTCAAGTCTAATAGACTTAAAACGACAAAACACAAATGCAATTAAGATCGAGGAATATAGGAATTCTGGGTCGTTAAGTCCCACGGAGGATGAATTGGTGTTAAAACACTTAATCGGATGGTAGAATGATCACTAAGGATAGCAATCGGTGGGGTTTTGGATGGAAAATTATACCTAAAGAGAAAATCTACAAATTAAAGCGACTTAAATGCAAATTAAAAGATTAAAAGTTAAAATCTATTAAATAAACGCTATCACTATTTTTAAAGGCGATGAGCGTTTAAAACCTACAACTTAAAACTTACGTTTAAAATAAAATTACGTCTACGTATAAAATAAAAAGTGAGTTTTAAAGAAATAAAAAACCTATAAATATGAAAATGATGTTTTTATAATCCTAATAATAAAAGAAAATTATTAGAAAAAGAAAATTATTTTTAAAACTATTTATTTAATTATTATTAATTAAAAACTATTTATTAAGTATTTAAATTGCACTAAAATACAAGAAAATACAAAATTAACCTAGAAAAATGAAATTATAACTTGGAAAAATCTAAAATATGATAAAACTTATTTTAAAACTAAAAATATATTTTTAGACTTATTATGTATTTATTATTAATTTAAAACTATTTAAAACTAATAAAATGCTAAAAAATACTTTTTAAACTAAGAAAATTATGGAAAAATACTTTTTATTACTTTTATATTTATCTTAACCTAATAAAATTGAAAAATCATTTTTTTGGACTTTTTATAATTTATTTGTATTAAAAACTATTTAAAAATGCCTAAAAACTGTTTTTAATTAAGAAAAATAGCAAACAGTTATAAAAAATTATGAAAATTTCAGGAAAAGTCTATTTTAATCTACTGAGTCTAAGAAAAATAGAAAAACATGGTCTTGTTTGGAGAAATTAGCAACTGCAGTTGTGACTGCTTAATAATAAGCACTTGAAAAAGCCAATTGATAACCAAAAGCTACCAACTTGATACAGAAGCTAAAATATGCTATAATGACTCAAATTCAACCAAAATCAACAAGCTTGAACCTCTGGATTACAAGTTAACACAGATTTGATGTTTGAGTATGATAAGCAAAACAGATTTTGGAGGGTTACTTTAAGCTTATGCACAGAACACTCAATAAGCTAAAGCGAAAAGCAATTATTAGAACTTGTATTAGACCTGGTTGAGAGTGTATAAACCAAAACTCGGACAATGAAAAGCTCTTATGAGCTTGTGAGAAGCTTTCTCAAAATCGACAAATCATCGAGTAAAACTCGGTGAATCTTTGATGATATGGGACCAAGCGATAAGCAATAGCGAGCCTAGTAAATAAGTGAAAATGGAATTTTAAAACTTGGAGCTTGAAAAGGACCAGGTTGGCTATCTTAAGACCAAAAATCGAGAGGTTATGGACAAGTAATAAGCTCAGTATAAGCTTATGATTGAGCTATAAAAGCGGTGCACAGGGCATATTTGCAAGCAGTGTGAAAAATAAGCTAAACAAAAAGCTATCAAATAAGCTATAATTGGAAAATAAGAACTTGTAACCTTGAGACAGCTTGGTTGGCTTCTCAAAAACCAAAACACACAGGATAATGATCACTAATAAGCTCTCTAAGAGCTTATGAACTTACTACCAAATCGTGCACAGGGATGATTTTTGACTTTATGACACACTCGGTTTGACTTTTATGAGATTGTGATTGATCTAAAACAACGATATTGATGAATTAAGGTGAGATAAGACTGAATTAAGCAAGATTACCCACTTTTGAACACAAAATCAAGGTCTACTATATGATAAATCCAACGGTGAGCATCCAAGACATGGTAACTTGAAATTTTGACTTTTTACTAATAAGGACTTGTTTTCTTGGTGAACTAAGTTATTAAGAACTAGTATGACATGAGACAAGCAAAATCAAAGTCTGCAACAACCTATTACAGATAACTACACAAATCCAAACACTCTTTAAATTGATGATTTTGAGCTTTTCAAAGAGTTTATCGATTAATAACATGTACTTGATTAAAACCTTAGATTATCATATAAGGGGACTATATAAGTATAAAACAACAACATTAATAGTATAAAACTAAGAATTACAAAGTATGCAATATTAATCTGTTAAAATGAGATTTTAATAACTCTTGATTTAAATTAACAAACTCTTGATTTTATGGTTTGAGAACACTTAATTATAACTAATGAATATGATCAAACAGAAATTGAGCTAAAAGCATCTTACACAAATACCAAAATGAGATTAAAATGCTTACAAATGGCTTGAGGTCACAAACGAGAACTAGGATCAAATAACAACTCCTATAGCTTACCAATAAGCACTATACCCAAGGCCATCAAAATAAACCTACTCCAACTTTTCTTCTTCCCGTCCATGTGATTTTTATTTTTAAGCTATTTATTTGATATTTTATGAATTTCGATTTTTGCTAACAAACTGCTTTTAGAGTATCTAAAAGCTTTGATAAGCTTTATTAGGAGCTTATATGAGCTTCTAAGTCCAAAGTAACAATGATTAACAACATTCACCATATTGATATTTCTTTGAAAATTTGAAAATGCATAAACCGATATTGAAACTTGAAACTTGAAATTGATACTTGTAAGAGGTTTATACTACATTTGAAACTTGTAAAACAAAGCTTGAAAACTAAAAGATCTTGAAATTTGAATTTAAGCTAAAGCGACAATGGAAATTAAAATTACACTAGATAGATTACATCAATGCTTCCCACTGCTTTATAATCACTCGATACTTGATCAACATCTCGAATCTTTCCCACTTCAATCCAACCATTGGATTAGTCAAATTCATCTTAATCGTCCACATGGCTCTTTTGGCGCCAAAAGTCTATTTGACCGAAATGGGTAGTTTGAATCTAATTAAAGATTCTTGGGGTGTTGTGGAGGTGTAGGGACACAAAAGAAGCAATTTGGTGGGCAAGTTGGAGGATTAAACTGCAAAAGCAGGGCTTGTGAGGTAAAGGTTGAGTGTTGAATGGTGGGGAAGCATTAATGGCTTGTGGTGTGATGATAGGAGGGGTGAGGTGGAAAGTTTAATGAGGTGGAAAGGTTGGTGGTGGTGTTGAAAACCACCTCGGTTTTGAAATTCTGAGGGTGGGAGATGGGTCTGATGTAGGCGGTATATCCGATTTTAAATTTTGGGCGGGTCATAGGATTGGGCTTGGATTTGGACTTAGGTATAACAAAGGGTCCGTTTGGTTTGGTTTAACAATAAGGACCAATTATGCAATTTAGCCAAAGTTAAGGCTGATCTTGAACATGTTCCAAAGCTCTCATAAGGACTAAAGCGCCAAGTAAGATTAGTACAAGGACCTTTGTTGATAATTTCCATTTTACAAATCCGGGGACCAAAATTGTCAAGTTTAAAACTTGAGGACCAATATTGTAATTTCTCAAAAGTTTATCATAAGGATCATTTATGTCAAATATGAATAGAACAAGGTTAAAACTTGATAATTTTCACTTTTTAAATTAACCAAGGACTATTTTTGACATTTTTCAAAGTTCAGGGACCAAAGTTGTCAATTTGTGATTTTAAACTATAAAGGGTTTGTTTTGACAACTTTTGAATCTCATGGACCTAAAATGATATTTTGCAAGTTTTTGAATTACAGGGGACTAATTTTGACAACTTTTGTAACTTGGGGACTAAAGCGCCAATTATGCAAACTTGATACGTTTTCATCGATTTTGATGTTTTGCATTTAAAACATATAAAACACTTGTTTGTGATATTTTTATCATTTTGATGTGTTTAGAGTGTTTTCGGATGTTTTGGCATTAACGATACAAAATGATGAGTATTTAGACACTCATCATACCTCATAAATGATTTTGTCTTTGGATGGACCAGGTTTGTTGTGGTGAAGAAACTTTGGAGAAACCATAGGTGAGATGCTAGCCATGAAGATTGTTTGAGCGATGGGTTCATCATCTACATCGAGTCAAATGCATCACAATCGGCTACTTGAAAGGCGATCGATGATTAGGACCAATCTCACGAATTGGTCGTTCATTAACATCGACATCATATGTCTTGGCATTCCTTGACAGAAAAACAATAACTCCTCTTCATCCAAAGCAGCTCCATTGTCCCGAGCTTGCACTAGCAACATCTTATCCACAAGTACTCGGCATTCGAGGCGTTTTGGCGATGTGCGTTCCTTGCAATATGTCCTCACCACCACGGTTGTAACACTTGATCGGCTTTACTTGTCCTTGATTTCCATTCCTTCCCTATTCGATTTGCGGAAAACCTCTACCAACTCCACCACTTCCTTGTTTATCTGCCTTTCTTGAACCGGGTTGTACCATAACCTTTCCATCTCTCGATGGTGTCACGATTGTGTGGATTAGATCTTTATCGAGGTTGTTGTTGGTGTGTGGGAGAGTTCATGTTTGACCGATCATGAGAGCCAGTTGATTAATGAAGTTTCCACGTGTGCATCGACATCGACTTGTTTGAACATTGGGTCGGCAATGAGTTTGTGATTACCATTACCCATGGGTATAACTTGAGATCGTTGGTGGTAATTCCAATGTTTGAGTAGAAAGCGGTTGAATCATTTGATGAGCTTATCTCTCCTGGTTTGTTTTGAATCGATTAAGAATCCTTTTTTCAAACATAGCATGTCTCTCATTACGAAGAAGGAAGGCATAGAGTTGCTCATAGTTTGTATTCTTCAATCCTTTGGTTAGCTTCACGGTGAAAAACTTGTGCCATTCGGGATTCATGTTGTTCACAAACTTTGAGTTCAAATGAATGTTTGGCATAGTCATTCGATGTTTCTCATATCATTCACAAGTTTGTGGAATCTCACGTAATACTCATAGACACTCTCATCCGGTTTCATCTTGAAGTGCTCAAATTCATCATAGAGTTGTGATTCTCAATCTTCCATAGTAAGTTCGTAACACGAGAGAAGCATCTTGACATTATCCCACACCGCCTTGGCTTCGTGTTGTGATTGATCGACTTGTAGATATCTTTTGGAAGACCTTGAAGTATGATGTTAGAAGCCACGATATCGACATCGAATCTCTTTTCTCCTTATCATCGAGCTCATCATATGTCTTTGGTGCATCTATTCCATAGATCATTGTTCCATCTACAATTTGTATTAATTAAGTCTCTTGTAGTCTCAATCGATAAGGTCCTTCATCAATCGATTTGAGAATGTTGACCCCATTTTCCTTTCCAAGACAAGACAATCGATTCTTTGAGCCCAAGAGTCGTAGTCGGTTACATCAAGCATGGGTGGACGAGTATCCGAACCACCGCTTGAACATCCTCGACAACAGTGGAGATGATTGTAGAGTGCGTTGGTAGACATGTTAGCAGTTAAGCGGGATTTTATAACTCTATGATTAAACGGAAATAGATTCTTTCACGGATTTTATTAAATCAAGAGAAACCAGTATTGCACAAAAATCAACCAACTCGCTAAGTAACCTTGAACCAAGTCGCTAAGAACCAAGTCGCTAGCAAATTTTGACAGCAAGTCGCTAAGCACCAAGTCGCTAAGATGTCAAGTCGCTAAATAGCAACTCGCTAAGCACCAAGTCGCTAAGATGTCAAGTCGCTAAATAGCAACTCGCTAAGCACCAAATCGCTAATACCAAGTCGCTAACAAACTTAAGTACAAGTCGCTAACTTTCACCAAGTCGCTACCGTGGTGGAGAATCCACTAAGTGTCTTGTTTGTCGGCTTGTCTCAATAGACATGTCGCTAAGCACAACTCGCTAAGAACTTACTACAACTCGCTACCAACTTACAAAGCAAGTCGCTACCAAGACAAATTATCCGTAGCTCAAGTCGCTAGCTAGAAAATCAAACAAACACCACTTTTCAATCCAAAAACAGCCCAACCACGATGATTCAAGCTTACCAAAGCAAAACCCAAGCACATACAATGATTCTAAACACAAAAGTACACCCAAAATTCAAACTTTAACACTAGAGATGATCCAAATGATGCAAAACCACTAAACTTTTCAAACTCTAAAACCATCTAAAACCACTAGAAATCCAAGAATATGTAAGAGATGATCAAACCATGGCTCTTGATACCATTTGTAACATATTGGTTTCACATACACATCAAACCATAACCAAAGTAGGCGTACAAAGATGAGTTTTAGAGAAAGTTAGAGAGTTGGGAACTTTAGTGAGAGAAAGAAAAATCTTATTATGAGCTCCAACTCTACCTTGGAAGGTAGAGAGTATTTATAGTCATTACACAAATCGCCACCTATCGGGTTGTGGATCGGGCATACGATGGGTAAAGACCGTCCAGTCCTCCACGGTGTTACTTAAACTAAATACTACTTAACTTATATAACTACGACTACGAGCTTTCTAACGGATACATATACTTGAGGTGACCGACACTTTAATACTGGATTTTATAAATCTTAACATGAAATGAGTGTATTATTTATAGTGTGAAAAAGTCAATTTTTAAAACCCCTTTAAACCCCAAATGGTAGTCCTTGGTTGTCGTTTACGATCCGGAAAAAAATGCCCGGCGACTACCGGCGATCAATACCCTACAAGAAGAGGATCGATCGCCATCTCGGTCGACTAGGAGGCGATCAACCTTATTACGCATAGCCTAACTATCATTTATCATATTTGCTATTTCACATTTTTATTTGTACTTGAAATCTTACGATCCATACATGGTTCAAGTAGTAATAGCTTATTTTTTGCTTATCTAATTCATTATAACAAAAGATACTTTGTCGAGGATTGAATAGAAATAGCTCATCACGTGCTTTGCAATCATAAGTTTGGATTTATCTTCATCCAATGCAACTCGATTCTTTCATGTCATAAGCACCTTGCAATTTCAACCCGTTGCACCATTCAACATTATGACACAATGTCTACAGGCAACGCGGACTCGTAGACTCTTTCCCGGGCTTTCTTAGCCTATATTCACATAATCAAATTGCAAGGTCAAAGATCAAGTTGCTGAAAATACTAATTATTATATGAACATATTAGTTGAAATTTACAACTAACAAAAATTTAAAGATAGAAATTCTAACCTATATCTTAAAGAGCACATTGTTTGGTTATGAGGTGTGTTTGGATTGGGGGTATGGGAATGAGGAATGACTTTCATTTCAAATTAAGTTGTTTGGTTTATGGGTTTTGTTTTCGAGAATGGGTATGAAACCAATAATAGTAGGCATTTTCTAAACCCTACGGTAATGGGTTTGCAAAAAGGCGACATGCGACAAATAGGTAAAATGATAAAAACTATGTATAATGTATATTTTCCAGGTCCTTTATAATGTTAGGATGAATATATGATATATGTCTACCAATTATTTGATAACAACAACATTTTGATACGTTATGTCACAACCAAAGCAAACTTTTGGTTTCTTGGAATGTTTTGTTTTCAAATGAGATTCATAAAGAAGAAAATATTTATAAGCTTTTGAAAGAGCACATTTCGTATTGGTATAGAATTAAAATTCTCTTCCATGCTACAAATATTAGATTTCGGAAAATATATTGCTGGTGTAAACACTATATATAGAGAGAAAAGAATAGCAATAATTACTTATGCATCCCAGTTTGTACGTATGGTAATGATCAACAACGAGGCCACTTGGACGATCAACGCACCGATAATACCAAACCACAAGCCCTGCATGATACATGTATCTTTGGTTGGTATAACAAATTTACAGTTTCATGCATTTAAGTTTAGTTGACAAACAAATTTTTATATATAGCATACATATGATTTCCTCAAGTTATATACGTACTGGCTACTGCTAATAAGTTTGACATTGAAAGTTAAATTTGAAGCCACAAAAGGGATGCCGATTAGAGTAGATAATACCTTCCCTCCAACGCGTAATATAAACGCTAGTACAACTGCCAATGGAATGCCCACAAGGTAGTACGATCCAAGGTTAATGTAAGCGCCTTCTTCTTGCCGCCCAAATCCTCGTACATAACCCGCATATACCAAGTAGTAAGTACTAAGTAATTATCAATACTCGTAATGTATATGCGGCTAGAAATCCTTATAATTCTCACTCTTATTTAAAATGTGTGGCTAGAAATTCTTCTCAATCTTCTCATTTTAGTTGTTCTTCTCACCGGATCCCTTCCCTATATATGCATAATTTTTATTGTCTTTTTATAATTTGACGGAAACTCAATCTTGAAATTTTGCAATATCATGTGATGTACCGCAAGAAACTTGATGCGGTGATTTTAGCAATATCTCGTTTGGAGGATAAGAACTTAACGGAGGAAGAAAGGGATCGGATTTTGAATAGGGGGTTGCCAAGAAAGGAGAGTGACCCGGGAAACTTTGTACAGTTGGTGACATGACAGGTTAATCTCAAACTCCATATGCCAACCTCCTTGGGGATCCTTGGAACCAGACAAATTAATCACTAACCACCCACGACTATGATACTTAGAGTACTTTAAAAAGCTTTCGGTCTTCTAGTTTTTTTTTTCTTCTTATATCTAAAGAAAAGTTAATTGTAAAGTAAATAGGTTCTAATGATTTTTATAGCAATAGAGGATATTTCTATAAGTTTTCTACATTTATATAGCAATAGAGGATATTTCTATAGGTTATAATCATTCTATTTACATCTTTAACAAATCAAATAATATCGCAAGACACTCTCAATCACCTGAATCAATCCTATACACACTTGCTTATAATGCTACTATCTTGAAACACATCTTAAACCGAACATTTGTTTATGTTTCCCCTCCCTGCCCAACCATTCAACATAATTTCATATCATGGAAACCCACATAAAGTTCTCACATCAATGTCCTTTAAATGATTGAAATTACTTATGCGAACCCCTAGATAAATAATATGGCTCCCTAGATCAAGAATTCCATATTCTTCTTTCTAAAGAATTGACCGACTTGGACCCGTACTTAAAATTATTTAGTTATAAATAATAACATTTTATTTTAAGGATACAACATTAAGCTATTTAGTTATAAACAATTACAAAAACGATTTCAAATGAAATACGTTTTAAAGAGGTTTAGAGTTTGTAAACAAAGGTGATTTAGGTGATTTGGCTTTAAGGTTCCAAAGAAACATTTTACGTTATAGTTTTACCATTAACGATCTTAACCTAACCCACCATAAACCATTACATATCCACGAAACCGTGGAATCAATCATATAGTTACAACAGAACTACATATAATCATTCATAACTGAAGCTCCCATAACATAACTAAGTATAACCATTCACATAGTCAAGCGCTTAAATCACGACACATTTTCTCAAGCAATATGTTACGAACATCTACCTTATCCATAATCTACAATCACACAACACCTAAAACTAACATTATATACAATCTAAAATTTATATGAAAAAAAATAATCATTCCTAAAACCCAGTTATAAGGGGATTTTAGCTTCAAAACACTCAGATGTACAAAGTAGTTTGGTATTAAGTGCCACAAACCCTTTGAAGATTATGTGCAAAATGACCATTTGCAACTAACTTGAACTTATTATCTAGTTAATAACTGGATTAATGCGCGGAAGGCGCGTCGAAGTGAAGGAAACTTTCTTTTAAATCGAGCAAGTTTTCAACCTCTAGCGGTGAACCTAATCGTTGTAGTGTAGTATTGGGTAAGCCTCGGGGATTGATATCATTATCTAGGGAATAGGAATGCCAAGATAAAATGTATGACGAGTGGGGTTGAGGATGATTCTTTTTATCTTTTATGGTTTTTAGAAAGCTAAGGTAAAATCTCGAGACAATTGATTTGGGGGTGGTACTTCTACCGATTACTCTACTTTATCTAATTATCTAATTACTACGGGTAGCTTATGTCTAATTGAGGTGTGCTCGTATGATGATTAAAGATGTGTTCACCTAGATACTATTACTCCCTAGTTATCTTTTATTGGTTGGTTAAATTGTCACGTCCTTATCTGTTAGATATAACTTTTCACATACACATCAAACCATAACACAAAGTAGCATATAGATGGAATTCTAGAGAGAAAGTTAGAGGTTTAGGGAACTTAGTGAGAGAAAGTGAAAGATATTATTATGAGCTCCAACTCTACCTTGGAAGGTAGAGAGTATTTATAGTCTTACATAAATCGCCACACATCGGGTGTGGATCGGGCATACAGTGGGTAAAGACCGTCCGTCCTCCACGGTGTTACTTAACTAAATACTACTTAACTTAAAATAACTACGACTACGAGCTTTCTAACGATTACATATACTTGAGGTGACCGACTCTTTAATACACGGAATTTCTAATTCCTAACAATCTCCCCAAGGAGGTCACCTCAATCATGTACCAAAATTACATTGAATACAAATAGATATTACATTAAAATTGTTCTTGCATTCTTGATGTAGTCCTTTGTTCCTAAGCTCGTAGTCATTGATTCTTCACATTGCATGTTTGGTTACTTGGTGGAGGTCTTTCTTGATCCACGTGATAGAGATCATCGACAATCAAAGATCTCGTGACATCCATTGTGGTGTTGGTATTATGTGATGTTGTGACATTAGGACCGACATGCTCACATTACGGATCATGATATCTTCACATCGTAGTAGCGGAAGCATTTGTTGAATCATGATATTGGCGGCGTGGCGAAGCATGGAGTGAAAATATCGAGTCATTGATGCACTAATCATGATTTCTTTTGAGATGAATGTATTAAGTGAGCATGCGGCTATGGATTGACCGCTTCATTACGATCACCGCAAACGTCGGGCGTACACGCATACAACAGATTAGCAATAAATCGCACGAAAGTGTCTTTGATCACTTCGTTGAATTGAGGTACACGACCCGGTTCCCGTTGATCGATACATGTCTTGCTGTGATCGGTATAATTCAAGAATTTCCTTGACGGGGTTTCGCGGTGCTCTAGTCGTTCTCAAACCGGAACGTCTCAAAGAAGACAACACGGAGTGAGTGAACCAATAATTTAAGTCCACTAATTGATGAAAAGATATTTGAAAAACAATCGTGTATTGCTCAATAGAAATTATTTTTGCAATACAACAAGGTTTTAATGAAAATCAATTATCAATCATAAAACACCTTTTGATTTGAAATATCCGTACACGGTCGATGTGCTAAAGAAAAGAGTTGTTAAGCACAAAGACCGGTTTTCAAAGGTATCCGTCAATCCATAACTCGAACGAGGATTGATTCAAGAGATTGAATCGCCCATTGTTTCATTCGGTTGTCACATGGTTGATCTATATAACAGATCTCACATGCCACCTACCGGAGCTTGTTTGATGTTGGCTCGAAGGCTTTCCATCTTCATAGTGAATATGTATACACATCACTCGGATGTTACGCAATACCACAAGGATAATCGTGGGACTCAAGATATAATCTCTCTTCCACATTGTGTGAAACAGAGAGTCTTCATTGAAAGTGTCCTAATGAGATTTATTGATGATCTCGTGGCTCTAGACTCAATTTGTGCATATTTGGATCTTGTGCTTGGAGACTAGGAGAGGGTCTCCTTCTTCAATATAAACAATCTCTAAGAGAAAGTCGATAGATA
Source organism: Chrysanthemum lavandulifolium (assembly GCA_022545495.1). NCBI lineage: Eukaryota > Viridiplantae > Streptophyta > Magnoliopsida > Asterales > Asteraceae > Chrysanthemum > Chrysanthemum lavandulifolium. Next base: position 213,883,233 of record CM040242.1, read on the forward strand.
ATGTCGGTTCCCGTGAGGATGAAACAAGTCCTTTTAAGAGGAACTTGAGTGGTTTGGAAAGTTGAAGTGCGGTCGTCCTTTGGGTCCATGACGTCTTTGTCTTCAATACCGATGTTACCATCGATAGCACATGAAGTGAACCGGTTTACGCCCAAAGGTTGAATAAATGGAGGGCTATTTGTTTTCACCCTTTTCTCATTCAATTCTTTTTAATTCTTCAACCCTTCATGCTTACCGAGACTTCATAGCTAGAACCTTGTTGGGTTTATTCCAAGACTAGCTCGGTCTCGATCTGCACTCTTCCCATATCTCACTTTTCTCCTTTTATCATCATACCTAAGGACTTCTACACTAACTAGTGGATTGTCCTCGGTAGATCCCTCCGATTACAGCGGATCATGGGAACAAAACCTAACCTTATCATCCTTATATCACCGTACATAAAGTAAAGTTGGTCGGTCAATTTGGTATTGTTCATCGCCATATGGAACCAATTGAAAACCATTTGAAAATCAATTCGGATACTTGTGATATATTATCAAAGCATTTTGTACTGAATTGTTTTTGATATTTTAGAATAAGTGCTCCCCTCAACATGTGCATCAAATGTTTGAAATCGTTTTGCACACGGAGGCAAGAGGAAGAAATTACTTCTTTGATTACCATTTTCTAAAAAATATCACCATCACTTCCTTGATCAAATCAAGTAGATAAAGCATTTCCAGGAAGGATGGGGTTTCCATAAATTTTCTCCCCCTCAATATGTGCCTCGAGGTTTGAAAAGAGTTTTGCACATACTAGAGGGAACCAGCACATTGAGATAAATGATCACGTTTCAAATCATAGGTTTAAGATAAATGCTCCCCCTCAACATGTGCATTGAAAATTTGAAATCGTTTGTCACATGCGGGAAGGACAACGTGTACATCCTTATAAAACCATTTACCGAATTATCACATGCGGGAAGGACAGCGTGTACATCCTTATAAAACCATTTACCGAATTATCAGTTTAAGAACAATTTAAATCACACCTTCTCCCCCGATCACAATTATCAAATTATTTGAGATTTGTGATCTCTTATTGATTTAAATTGATTTTGAAAGCTTTTAAAGAGAATTGTGACTTGATAATGAAAGTGTTTTAACTGATAAGGATCGGATTTTAAGACTTTTAAACTCCATTGATAAACATGCATGTATATCTTTTGAAAACAATTTAATGCTAAATAACTTTTTTAATTAATTGAAATCATTCTCCCCCTCAATCAATGACATAGGTTGTTGATTGAGAGTTAGAGAATTTGACAAATAAGTCCTGATGATTATCAAAAAATAGAGACCGAGTTATTTTTCAAAGCATTTAGTTTTCAGCATATGAAAGTTAATAGAATCAGAGCATGGAATTTTGAAAGCATGATAAAACATGGCTCTGTTCTTTCTTTTAAAACCGGGTTATTGCCTGAAAATGACAATAAACCATTTTTTTCTTTCTCCCAAATTTTTTATTTTTTTTATTATTTTTTTTTTTTATTATTTTTTTTTATATAAAAATTCGAACAACATCTAAAGTCCCGTGTCATTCTTTGAATGACATCACAGACCGTAGATATTATCGAACCGAGAAAAACATGACAAAATGACAATATTTTTGAAGATTTTTGAATTTTTCGATTTTATGGATTTTGAAAGTTTTATAATTTTCTATTTTGTTTTTCGAATAAATATTTACAAGAGATAGATGAAGATAGACCTTTACTCCTCGTCTTCCTCCTCGAAGGCGTTTGAGAGTTTCGGTTGAAGGCTTTTCAAACCAAGGCGTGGAAGAATAAACTCAAACGTTCTCTTGGAAGAGCTTTGGTGAAGATGTCCGCTAACGATATTCGGACCTCACAAAATATAGTTCCACCACACCTTTTTCCACTTGTTCCACGATGAAATGATGTCGAATGTCGATATGCTTTGCTCTTGAGTGTTGAGCGTTGTTGCATGAGAGAGCAATAGCACTTTATTATCACGATGCAGAGGATTTTGTTGAATACAAAGCCATAGTCGATAATTGAGATCTCATCCATAAGATTTGAGCACAACAGATGACATGGCTATGTATTCACCTCTGTAGAGAAATAAAGTGCTCATTTGCTTCTTTGAAGACCACTCACAAGCTTATCACCCAAAAACGCGAGCACCTCCGCACGCGTGCTTGACGTGTATCTTGACAACTCGCATGATCGGCATCTGCATAGGCCGTTAGTGACATACCGTGTCCTTGGTACCAAAGACCCATATTGATGGTTCCTTGGAGATACCGAAGACCCGTTTAAGCGCTTCAAGGTGCTTTTTAGTAGGCTTAGCACGGTATCTAGCACACATGCATCAAATGAACAAGATGTCTGGTCTACTAGCGTTGAGGTACATCGGGACCCAATCATACTACGATATTTCGTTTGGTCAATCATGATCCACGAGTGGTCCTCATCTAGTTTGGTTCGATCAATCATGGGGGTGTCAACAGGTCACTAGAATCAAATCCAAATTTCTTTAAAATCTCATTGCATATTTAGATTGATTTATGAAAATGCCTCGGGACTTTGTGAAATTTGTAATCCCAAGAAAATGACATTTGTCCCATCATTGACATTTGAAACTTTGAACTCATTTCATTTGAAAACGATCACATTCCATTGGGTGCATCCGAGGCAAAATAATATCATCAACATAAATTTGAACATGAGTTAAATGTTTGCTGACTTCACGGTGAATAAGGTAGGATCAATGCTCCTTTCTTGAATCCGGTTGATAGAAGAAACTTTGACGATGTATCATACCATGCCCTTGAGCTTGCTTTAAACCGTAAAGAGCCTTCTTGACGATAAGCGTGAGTAGGATGCTCTTGATTCACAAATCCTTCAGGTTGGTGGCGTGAGCGACTTCTTTAAGATCTCCGCTCGAAATGCCGTCTTCACATCCATCGATATACTACCATGTTCTTACTAGCGACGTTAGCGGAAAGATTACGATTGCCTTGATTCGAACAAGCTGGAGCAAAAGATTCTTCAAAGTCTATACCCTCCTCTTGACGATATCCTTTAGCAACTAATCGGGCCTTGTTCTTCAACACATCACCATGCTCATCAAGTTTCACTTTGAAGATCCATTTAAGGGCAATAATCATAGCACGATCTGAGCGGTACTAACTCCCATACATCAAGTCGATCAAACTCATGAATTTCATCTTGCATGGCATTGAACCATTGTCTTCATTCATGGCGGTTTAACATCTTTTGGTTCGATCTTAGATAGTACGGAGTTGAAGAAACACCATAAGGCATCGGTTGCAAGTTGTTTCCGGGTTGATCTGAGACGAGAGGATTTCCAATGATGTTGTCTAATGGATGATCGTGAGTCCATTTTCGAGGTGTTCATGTGGCGGTTGTTGAGGAACCGAGGTAGTGAGTCGATGTCTCACAAGAAGATGGTTCGACGATGATTCGGGAGTAGCAAATATGTTTTCAAATGGAGCATCTTGAGGAGTAGCAAAGGGATTAACTTCATCATTGATGCGAAACATTTCCATGATGTACATTTGAAGAATGATGATTTGTTGATGAGGCGAAGGATCGTGCAGTGCTTCTTGACTTAAAGATATTGAGGCGAAGGATTGACTTCATTCACGGAATATGAGCATCCTCGTTGTAGGGATCAACACCTCATTAGTAATTGAATCATACAGTTCATCAAACATAGGATCAAACAATTTCTTTAAGTCATCTTCGATGGAGGTACATATGGAGTTTCTTGAGAAGAGTTTGGAACAAGAGATGATCCAATGGGACTGTTTTGAAGTCGGGTCTGGTGGAGTGTCTAGGAGCCATTTGACCGGTCGACTCATCAAACGAAACGTGAATTGTTTCCATGATACTTGGGTTCTTTTGTTGTAGATTCGGTATCCCTTTTGTTTGATGCATATCCTACAAATACTCCAATGTCGACTTTAGCTCTAAGTTTGCCTAAGTCTTGACCTCATTGGTTGGATAACACAATGCACCAAACACACGAAGGAAAGAGATTAGGTTTTCTGTTGTGGACAAGTTCATATGGAGTTTTTCCATGTACGGTGTGAATTAGGGAGCGATTTTGTGTGTAGCATGCGGTGGCGATTGCTTGACCCAGAGAAACATAGGAACCTTTGAGTAAATCGGCATTTTTCTAGCGGCTTCAACAAGAGTTCGATTTCGTCTTTCAACTACACCGTTCGTTGAGGAGTTCGTGGAACACTTCTTTGATGGTGATTCCAACGCTTTCATAGAATTCATTAAGTTGTTTGTTGACAAACTCGGTTCCATTGTCTGCTACGATAATTCGGCGATTTTGTTAAGTCGAACTGCAAATTGTTTGATGAGTTTGATGATGATATCGGGTTTCATCCTTTGTCCTTAAGAACTTGACCGGTGAATTTAGGTAATCATCAACCACAACTAACACATATTTCTTCCCAAAGATATTACGCACCTCATTGGTCCACATAAATCCATATGAATCATATGAAGAACTTCGTGACGAGTTAGTAGGTTTGGGTTTATGGGCATACTTCTTGCTTTTTCCCAATTGGCATCTTGAACAAAGATGATCCTTTTCATACTTTAGTCTAGGTAAACCTACAACTAAGTCCTTTACGGAAAGATCGTTGATGGTGCGAAGTTCAAGTGATTGAGGCAGCGATGCCATAACCATGACTTTGTTTTGAAGCCTTTGATAACAAGCGGTTGGAGAAGCCCTCATCATGTCATCGATAGAGATGGTGTAAAGATTTGACCCACGAGTTCCTTTTAACAGTTCCTTACCATTAAGATCTCTAACAAAGCGGTATGTTTTACAAGGCAACTTCTAGATCGTAATCACGAATTGACCAGCAGAGAGATTATGACCCAAACCTTCTACATAGTAAACTCTAGAGATGACACTATCACCAACAACATAATCCCCATAACCCATAATAGCACCGAAATGATCATTACCAAATCTAACGATCCCGATGAATTTGCTCACGAAGTTCATGAGCCGCGACGGTCTCCAAATCATATGCTTGGAACGACTGAGTCCGGTACCACGAGCGATTTGAGCGATCTGCGGTTGAACACGTACAAGAATGGATAACTAGATAATTGGGATCCCATGCAAGAATGGGTTCCATTTGGTTAGTAACAATGTTTGGAACACCCACATCGAAATAGAAGCATTCATATCGAAAAGTGAGGCAATGGAATCGTTGTGAATAGATGCGATACTAGTGTCGATATTAGCCTGCTCATAGTGTGATCACTTCTTAAGGGAATAATTCTACCAAGAGGCATCCATTTTCTAGTGGGCATTATCTAATTAGTCTTAAGACCAACAGTGTCCAATAAAAGCCTATTTTCTTGAATGTTCTTCTGTGGGTTTCCAATCGCTTTTCTAACTTTCTTTCGTTTTGCCTTTTAGCCTTCTTAGCATGAATTTTAGCATTAACAATATTAATCGGACAATTAACATCATTAGGCGAATAAAGGTAACACCACATTCATGATTAGAAATGCGAATTCAAGCGGACATCGGTACAAGGTTTGCAAATAGTATCGAATTGAATTAATTACAATGCGCCTATGGCTAATACTAGAATCAACACGATTCGTTTTATTCAATTCAAGCTTAAAGTTCCTAGATTGTTCTTCTCTCTTCCAATGCACATTCTTAGCTTGAGAGGTCCTATCATTCCTTGTATTGTCTTGAGACTTTGACTGCTCCGTTTAATGTCACCGATTACTCTGTAGAGGAATGGGAACATTAGTTGGTTTAACTACTCTTTGCATCACTGTTTAGATGTCTTGGGTCCGAACTACATGCGGTGCACTAAGGTTCACTTTCTTAAAACTAGAGTCTTGAGATTTGTACTCTAGAAGGCACACTTGAGTTCTCTTTCTTAGCATTGTGGATCCGAATCGAACTACTTAAAGGCACACTACGGTTCACATTCAAAACATTGGGAATCGAATGCATATCATACTTAGCATTAGGCATTGAGCATGGAATCAAAGGATTAACTCTCTCACCTATTGACTTTGGGCATATTGTGATCAAGCATTCTAAGATTTCTTGAGATCGTTTGGCATATAAGCATGCATGTCCAATTGCATTATCATGAGGTTTCTCTAGCTTATCCTCTTCAACAATCTCACGCAGACATTCTAGGCAATCCTTAAGGGATGAGAAGTATGTTTGAATGGCAAGTTTGTTGTTCCTTAGATGAGGAGGACATATGTCACGAGATAAAGCATATTTATTACAAGAGTGAACCTTTGATACAACATTCTCCCCATTGGTCATTGGCATTTTCCTTTTACGACTCTTGATTCTCAATTTCCTTTTGCAATGAAGCTATTTGTTCGTTATTTTTGTTACGAGTGACTTTAATTGATTCAAATAACTCATTGAAATGACGTTTAACCTTTTCATTTTCTTCTAGAAAACTTTCATTTTCCTTTTGTAAAGCATTTACTAAGTTTTGAAGATGAAACGTTTGAGAATACTGAGAATCTAAAGGAGGAGGCATTTGGGAGCCTGTCATATTGTTCATTTGACCCTTTAATTGAAAGATTTGGGCTTTCAACTTTACGATCGTGTTGCACCGAGCTTGAATCTGCTCATCTCGTTTGTTAATTTGAAAAAGCGCATCAAACTCGGAGCATCCGAAGATGTCTTGATAATTGAAGTTTTGACATTTTCTTTGAGATGTTGATATTTTAGTTGTAAATTAAAATACTCAACTTCTAGTTTAGAAAAATGTTTAACCAAATTGTCGTGATCATCCGGTTCAATTTTCTCATTTAGTTTAGAATTAGTTTTTCAAGCTCAATGACACGATCATGAGAGACTTTCGAGGCCACAGATAGTTCATGAAATTTGGAAGCATTAATAGAGGAATTTGAGCGATGAAAACACATCTTGAGCAACACATTCGAGAATAAGATTCTCATTTAATGTATGCAAGTTCTTTCTCTCAATCTCATTATATTTCAAACAACGCTCATAGTCACTAACTTCAACAACCATTGCATCAAATTCCTTTTCCATTCCCTTAATATCGGTTTCTATCCCTTTTAAGACTCTCAAAGTGATCTTTTAGAAGTTTAAAGAAGGGCATGACCTCGCTTAAATAACATTCTTTCATTTGTTCAAAACCCTTTCTCCTTGATTATACCAGATGGGTGTGATCCTTTTCTTGCAAGTTTTCTCAAAATCAACAACTAGTTGAAATATAACGTATTGGCTAATTAATGTCTTGCTTTTAGTGGCAATTGTTCTAGGTACAAGATGCATTGGTGTATTAGGAGGATACACGTCGCTCTAGGCATTTTCCAAAGGGAGGTTTGTTTCAACAATATTTTCCGCTTCGCTTATCTAAATCCTTTTTCCGAAGACTTGTTCGGGAGTCAACAATGTCTCGAGGCTTAAACTTGTTCAAGGAAATCCAGTTTTCTTTCTTGTAGTCATGAGGAGAGATAATTTTTTTTTCTATGCATTTGGGATCATTTTGTTTCTTATTCATCTTTTCCTAGTGATTTCATTTGATTTCTTATCTTCCTCGGTGCACTCAACGCAACTAGGTTTACGCCTAGGCTTAAGGATTTCATTTCCATCATCTGACACCTTATGAGCATTTCTAGCCTTTTAATTACCTCTGGATTTGGTTCCTCAACAAGGGAATGCTATGCTTATCGCTTAAGACTCGATGTTTAGTGACCATGTGAGCGATCGAATGGTGTTTCCTTGTATGTACAACTTGTTTTCAAGTTTGTTTTTCAAAGTTTTCGATTAGAAAAATCTCTCAAGAGTTTTGATTCCTTTGCATTAAATTCTTGCTTAAGCATTTTCACATTTTCTTGAAGTTCTTGTTTTTGCTTAATTTGTTTTAGAAAGTTTTTCTTGCAAGGTATTTAATTCTTGTTTCAATACTTCTTCTAAACTTACTTTTTCTAATTCTTGTACTCACTTGGTCATCCATTTCACGCTCACGAGTGGTCAACTCAAATTTAGCACGTTGTTCATAAATAGCAACACGTTCTTTATAGGCATTTAGTTCGAAATTACGAATCATCGAGGCACATGCGGTGTATTCATCAAAAACATAGTCATTGTTGATCGCGAAGATGCATCACTTGGTACAACTTCACTTTCACTTTGTTTCACATATTGATCATATGGGACAATATCGATATTACCCATATTTTCAATATTTGATTCAATAGTTTCGATTGATTGTACTTTGTCATGCATCATTGCACATCGACATCATCGTATAGTTTTAATACCTCGAGATGAGCTTGTCATGGGATGGGCCAGCTAGTGGTGAAGAAGAGACCTTGGGAGAAACCATTAGAGAAATGCTAGCCATAAAATTGTGTGTCTTGTAGGTCCATCATCCACATCGATTCGTATGCATCACAATCGGCGACTTGAAAGGCATTCGATGATTGTGACCTATCTCTGAATAAATTGCTCATCCACATCTCGCATCATAGGTCTTGGCATTACCTCGCCTAAAAGCAACAATTCCTCTTCATCTAAAGCAACCCCATTGTCCCGAGCTTGTGCAAGCGACATCTTATCTCTCAAGTAATCGGCGATTCATGGGCGCTTTGGAGATGTGCGGTTTCTTGCAATGTGTCCTCACCACCACGTTATAGCATTTGATCGGCTTAGCTTGACCTTGGTTACCATTCCTTCCTCGATTCGATTGCCCACATAACCTCTACCAAAGACCACCTCTTCCCCGATCATCTTGTCTTTCTGAATCGGTTGCACCACGATCCTTCCATCTTTAACAAGAGCTTGATTGTGTGGGTTAGATCTTTGTTACGAGGTTGTTGTTGGTTTGTGGGAGAGAATTCATGTTTTGGCTAATCGGAAGAGCTAGTTGATTAATGAAGTTTCCACGTGTGCATCGACATCGCTTGTTTGAACATAGGATCGGGAATGAGTTTGTGATTACCATTACCCAAGGGTATGACTTGTGAAGCTTTGGTTGTGATTCCGATGTTTGAGTAGAAGGCGGTTGAATCATTAGGCGAGCTTGTCTCTCTCGGGTTGGTTTTGAGCCGATTGAGAATCAAATTTTCAAACATAGCATGTCTCTCATTCGAAGGAGGAAGGCATAGAGTTGCTCATAGTTTGTATTCTTCAATCCTTTAGTGAGCTTCACAATGGTGACAAACTTGTGCCATTCGGGATTCATGTTGTTCACAAATTTCGAGTTCATTGAATGTTAGGCATAGTCATTCGATGTTCCTCATGTCATTTACTAGCTTATGAAATCTCACATAGTACTCATAGACACTCTCATCTGGTTTCATCTTGAAGTGTTCAAATTCGTCATAGAGTTGGGATTCTCTGTCTTCCATAGTTAATTACGAACACGAGAGAAGCATCTTAACATTTTCCCAAAGCGCCTTTGCATCGGTGTTATGATTGATCGACTTGTAGATGTCTTTAGGAAGACCTTGAAGAACAATGTTTGAAGCCACGATATCGCATCGAATCTCTTTTTATCCTTATCATCAAGCTCATCATACATTTTAGGTCTGTCCATTCCGTAAACAGAGTACCATCTTCATTAGTATCAAGTATGTCTCTAGTCGTCTCAACTCTATATGGTCCTTCATCAATGGATTTGAGAATGTTGACACCATTTTCCTTTCAAGGCAATACAATCGATTCGTTGAGCCCAAGAATCGTAGTCGATTCTGTCGAGCATGGGTGGGCGAGTATCTCGAGCCACCGCTTGAACATCCTCGACAACGATGGAGATGATAGTAGGAGCGTTGGTAGACATGTTAACAGTTATACGGATTTTATAACTCTATGATTAAACCGGAAATAGATTCTTTCACGGGATTTTACTAAATCAAGAGAAAACCGTAAACAATCACTCAAGTCGCTGAAGATAATGCACTAAGTCGCTAGAAGATAATGCACTAAGTCGCCAACACTTAATTCGCTACACCACTAAGTCGCTAGAGTCCCAAGTCGCTAGACAAATGCAAGTCGCTAAGTAGTAACTCGCTAAGACTCAAGTCGCTAGCAAAATTTTGGCGAGATTTGCTACTCAGTCGCTAAGGATACAAGTCGCTAAAGAGCAACTCGCTGCACTGGACCAAGTCGCCACTCGTAGTGGAGAGTCCACTACTTGTCTTGTAACTCGCTAGATCTAACTCGCTGGGTCTAAAGCGTAACTCGCTACAAGTTTGTAAAGCAAGTCGCTCTGAAGAAAATAATCCGTGAGCTAAGTCGCTATCAAGAAAAACCATATAAACATCACTTTTCAATCCAAAACAACCCAACCAAGATGATTCAAGCTTACCAAATGAAAACCTAAACACTTGTGATGATTCTAAACATAAAAGTACTAACAAAATTCAAACTTTAACACAAGAAATCAACCAAATGATGCAAAACCACTAAACTTTTCAAACTCAAAACCACCTAAAACCACTAGAAATCCAAAGATGTGCAAGATATGATCCAACCATGGCTCTTGATACCAATTGTTAGATATAACTTTTCACATACACATCAAACCATAACACAAAGTAGCATATAGATGGAATTCTAGAGAGAAAGTTAGAGGTTTAGGGAACTTAGTGAGAGAAAGTGAAAGATATTATTATGAGCTCGACTCTACCTTGGAAGGTAGAGAGTATTTATAATCTTACATAAATCGCCACACATCGGGTGTGGATCGAGCATACGGTGGGTAAAGACCCGTCCATCCTCCACGGTGTTACTTAACTAAATACTACTTAACTTAAAATAACTATGACTACGAGCTTGCTAACGATTACATATACTTGAGGTGACCGACTCTTTAATACCGGAATTTCTAATTCCTAACATTATCTTAACGTTGTACTCCTAAAGGTCATAGGGTATCGTAGTCCCTAGTTCTTTGAGGTTATCTCGTATATGACCTAAGGAATCGGCAAAACTTAGCTATTTCATCCATAAACCATATCATCATAAAGCATACTCAAGCATTAAATACAACAAAGATGCCTAGTTGCAATCCTAAGCCAATTTCAATTAAGATAAAAACAACCTAACAATAATCAATAATTGGGTTTCATATATCTAAGCAAACACACAAGAAATTTAGCTAGACATGATAGACAAGCAAGCATACACACAATCAATCGAATATAAGATAGACATAATTATAATTTGCATTAAATAACTTATCTTGATGTGTAAAATAGGGTATGGGACCCTAAGATCTTGTCGATTCGGACTACAAACGATTTAGGGTTTTACTCCAAGTCAACCTCCCAAAATACTAAAAATCGAATTCTATATATAGATTTACAAGCTGACGACGTCACCTTTTGCATGGGGCGCCGCCGCCGTCATTAGGGTTTCGTCTGGGCCAAGTCATCGATGGGACGTCGACACCTTAGAGTTCTGACGCCATCGGTCTTCAGTTGGGACGTCATCTTGATTCTAGATATGGGTCGTCTGAGTTGAAAACTGTGAGTGACACCATCCATTATTAAAGTGTGACACCGTCAGGCTATGTGACCAAAATTTCCATTGAGCCGTCGCGTGCATGTTTTGATCAAGTCATCATAGAGGACAGCGTACGCCTTTGGTTGGGACGTCGTCAGTCTTGTTGATCAGTCTTGAGTGGCTTCGATCTTGACTTTGCCATTTTCTTCATGTATTTGCTCTTTTTCGTCCAAATGTGCTTCATTCCAGCATTTTGCTTCCAAAAGTCCTAAAAAGTAAAAAGGAACGAAATTAAGAAGTAACGGATATAAAATGTGTCGAAATAGGGCTTAAATGACCCCCTAAAATCGTACGTTTTATATCCTTATCAAATATCTCTACACTTGGTATTTGCTAGTCCTCAAGTAAATGTGCTTTTGATCAATCAATTTATAAGTTAGGGGGCATGAAGTATTAGTTTAAAATAGTTTACAACAAGTAAAAGCACCATGAATAGTCATAACAAGCACGGAAATTATACACTAGCACCTCACAAGTGGTTTTGGATTATCTCATCTATCGAGTTTATATGAAATATAATAAATGGAAATGGAAGATAAACACTCATTACGGCATAGTACATAGATTACCATAAGCTTGAGACTAGATCAAACCTCCACCGCTTTGGTGTAAGCACCTAGGAACAACTATCTAAGAGGTCTTTACAAGGGTTGTAACGTTAGGCTTGGGGTAGGGAAACAAAGGGTGTTGGATAGGGGATATTTAGTGGTGGCAAGTCAAAAATCTTATGTTACAAGCATGAAAAGCGTGGCGTTGCTAAGCCAAGACTCGACTCACTAACTCTAGATAACTTGAAACAAAACAAACATAAATTTAAAACATAAACATAAAGATAGATGTAGGACGGTGGCAGTATGTTTTTCTTCATTTTTAACCTTTATACTCTACCATCCTCTACGATAACATCAAAATATAAAGGTTTATAGTAGCATTCTTACACTTTAGTTTTATTTCTCTAACACTAATTGACCCTATTTGAAAAGATCAAAACACTTGGAGTATTTAATTACGTAGACAAAGGGAATTTGAATTTATCGTTCTTTCCGTCACTCCATAAAATATTACTTTTACCTATGAGTCCCAATCGTCCCAAAGCGTGTACAAAAGATATGACTCGACTTAGCAACCATGAAAGTAACTAGATATTTGAACTAAGGGTTTAGTAATGATAACAATAATGCACTAAAGATGAGTGCATACAAGGTAGGCTAAAGCGATTTGGGTGTACATTTGGGGTGAATTGTAAACAATGTTCTTCATTGATATTCGGAAAACCGAAACATCACGAGAACCGCGAAAGGATAGGTTACGAGAGGTTAACTAGGGGTATCGTGTACTAAAGATGAGTACTCGCAAGGGTGTGGGGTAATTACTCAACCGATGTGGAAGATGTAATTATAATACAGGTTTCTAACAAGGGTTATCCTAATGCCTCTTTTCATTTAGTTATTCATAACTACACAAGTGTAGTCTCACTAGCGATCTCGGAATGCATCAAAAAACAAGTTCTAGAATCTATTATACTACCGGTACACTATCTAAGCATTAAAGGTGAATGCTTTTATTCCTAAAGATCTAGGGGCGAACCTCACATTTTGGGGGTGGAATTTGAGTGGTAAACGGTTCTTGTGCTAGTCATATAATTCCTATCCATGAGACGCTTTATTAAGACTAAAGTTTAGCTCGTAAATGTCATAAAAATTTTTAAATTTGGTGCTAAAATTGCCCTAACAAATATTTCTCATAGTTTATTATACAAATTACCAAGGACAAGACAAATGATCAAGTGAGTGAATAGTTTCTAAGTTCCCATTTTATTCTCCCTCCCTACACTTAAACTGAACATTGTCCCCAATGTTCCCTGAAAGTATCAAAGTTATGATAAAGGAAGATAAGTAAGGAAGAGAAACTAGTACTCCCCTGATTAGCTCGGTAGTATTCGTGTGAAGTTGCGGTTAAATTCTTTTCCAAGAAGAATGCATGAGTAATAAACTTCATCCAATGAGTGTTTCTTCTTCTTTGCCAAATATAACCTGCACACTTATAAGAAAATAGACGAAACCTTCGCGTAAAATCGGAGGTAAAACTATATATGACACACAACTACACTAGAAAGCAAGTAAGATATAATGGTTGTGAATGGATGTTTGAAGTTTTTCTGGAAAATTAAGACCTAGGAATTTCCAAAAATTTTAAGTAGTACAGAAATGAAAAAATGATAATCTGTTTACTTGCATGACTGGCGTTGTCGGGCTAAAATCTGATGCCGTTAGGTTGTCACGACGAGAAGTGGTGCATTGCGTTTTACGGAAAAATTACATCTTAAAACACGGAAAAATTCCTGCAAAACATCCATTATGACTTGATACAAGCATTTGACTCAAAAAAACACACATATATATCAATTTCACTAATTGTAATTCTCATGTTTATGTTCTTCAAAAATGTATGTGATCTTCCATACACTTATTTTTTTGTAAAATACCTTTATATGTAATTAAGACGAGGTTAAAGACAAAATAAAGCATTTTCACAAAGTATAACATGAGAATAAACAACAATGAAAAAGATATAAAACACAAAACAAGCAAACAATTAAGCATGGGTTGCCTCCCACGAAGCACTTTTCTTTATTTATGAGTCTTGTAGCTAGACTCAAAGTCGTGCTCCTATGTACCCATGTAGGTAAGTTTATCCTCAAGAATGTCATAGGTATCAAACTTATCTTTTAACTTCCTATTAGTACGCTTAGTCCGGTATGCCTTTCCAAACTTCTCTCCATCGGGATCATAGATTGTCATCCTAATGTGCCATTCTCCATTCCCATCACTAGGTGGTCTATCCGAGCTCCAATTATACTTAGGCTTCTCACTCTCAACTTTCTACTTATTCATGTTAAGATTAATGGGCAAGGTTCCTAGGAATTTGGTCATCTTCCTAAACACTAAAGTATCCTCGAAGGGGTTCACTTCAATGTCCCTAGCCAATTGTTGTTCATTGAGAGTTGAGTTACTCACGAAGGTCTCTTCTAGATATAAAGGTCGTTGAGGGCCTACAAAGTCTCTATTGATCCAAGGTCCATATCTAGATGGTCTTCTATCGAACATGATCTCATAGGGTATTTGTTCATCCTCTTTGTAGTAGATGTGCTTCTTGACATCATAAATTGACCTAGCACTCCTTCTCCTACCACTAATTTAGATATCTTACAATCAATTATGGCACTAGCGGTAGCTAAGAATACTCTTCCAACTAACAATGGGCATGTTGGGTCCTTATTCATGTCTAGCACATGGAAATCCGCTAAAAGTGTTAACCGACCTATGTGTACTACCATGTCCTTTATTATCCCTACCGGATATGCAATACTGCCATCCGCTAAACCTAAGATGGTTTTCGTTGATTCTATTATTCCTAAGTTAAGGCTTTTATGGAGGGACAACGGAAGAAGGTTGATGCTTGACCCTAAGTCGGCTAATGTGTTGAAAGCTTTGGAGTTTCCAATGCGACATGGAAAAATGAATAGCCCGGGATCATCTAACTTCTTAGGTAACTTATTTTGCACAAATACGGACCCACGTTCTCCTAATTTTAGTTCTTTCTCATATTTATCTTGTAAAGCATTATAGTAAGGCGCACGAGTCAAGACTTCAAGAACTGGTTTTTCTTGGTGGAGCTCCTTATACTCCTCTTCTAGAGTGGGTTTGGGTTCTTGGTTAATTGGTGTGTCAAGCGTTGAGTGGACCGTTGGCTCGGGTCCTTGGTATCTCATGAAGGATCGTTTGGACCCCGTGTTGATGGCTTTAACTTAGTGGACTTTAGGGTATGAGGGGCATGGGTTGTTAATACAAATATCGTCATTAAACGTTATTTATATTTTATGATCTTTACCTAAGTTTTGTTAACGACAAAAGCAAATTTATTTTTTGTAAAGTATAAAGCTTGTCAAGATTAATAGATATTAAAACAAGTTTTTCCTTAACTAATATCTTCATCACTCAAGTATTTACATTTTGATTAGTCATATATCAATTAACTTTGATATTCCTCTAAACCATAATGTATGTTAACATTTTTAGATCAAGCATGTTTTAGTTACTTAAAACAAAACATTACATATGTATTTACATTTAAACATATTTCTAAAAATAGAAAACAACATATGACATCATGTGGTGCATCATTGAAATCTCTAGAGGATTTCATAAGATATTTTGTGTGGATTTGGACTCTGCATATCTTACATGATTTTGGTTAGATTTGGTTGACTTTGGTAAGATTTTGGTAATCTTACTGTCAGACCTGGCGACACCAAAAGTTTATACCCGCGGAACCAATTATTTGGTTCCGTGGTCCGTCGTGACTGCAGAATGTTTTGGCTATAAATAGCAAGCCAAACCAAGTTGTTTTATCATCCCTTTCTAGCATAATCACATACATTCTTTCTCTCTAACATTTCTAACTCAGTTTTATATCATTATGGTGATCCTCTTTTGTAGCAAAAAAGATCAAGGCATATTCAAGCTTCAACAAATAGTTGGAAGTCTTGTTTGTTTTGTTGTTGTATGATCTAGTCTTGTTCATACATCATTGTTGTACGAAACCATCATAAACTTGTGAGTGTGAGTGGTTAGTATTTTAGTCCTTAAAATACATTGTGTGTGGGAGTGGTTGTACCCTTGCAAAAGAACTCGACATCTAGCTTAGTGTCGGAAATAGTGTGTAAGCGAAGTGTAAAGGTTTCTCCTCCGGTGAAAGGAGCCTGTTGACTAGTGAAGTTAAACTCTCGAGTTGGAGACTCGGGGAGTGGAAGGGCAAGGAAAAAGAGTTCTTGTAGACCGAACCACTATAAACAACTTGTCGTGGTTTGATTGTTTCTTTCCTTATTTACTCTCTATATATTGCTTGCATATTGTTTGATATTCACTAACATATCTTTGATCAATATCAATTGATCATTACAATAAGTTTCAAAACAAAGTTTTAATCGGTAAACTATTCAACCCCTTATAGTTTTCCACGATGCACTCTCCTTGGTGAGCAAGAACATGAAGTCGATAATATCAATTCACTTTTGGGTTATTTATAGTGTCACTTGGGGTGCTCAATATCTCGGTCATTGAAGGCTTTTAAGAGGTGTCGAGCTTGGTTTTCATCTTGCTTTGTCGTCTCTTGAAATCGGCTTCAAGCTTAGTCAATCGAGCTTCTTGAGATGACATGAATTTTGACACCATTGCCTCAAGACTAGTGGAACTTCCGGTGTTTGGAGGGTTGTTGTAGGAGGTGTGTTTTGGTTGGGACCTATTGGGTGGACTAGATGAGTAATTTTGGGACGGGTGAGTTTGACTCCACCTAAGGTTGGTGATTTCTCCATGAGGGTTGTAGGAATTTCCTAAGTTGTTTTGCTTGGGCTTGAAAGTGTACCACTTCTCCCGCTCCGTCGATGCAGCGTGGGCGTAGTCCATAAAGCTTGTTCGGAAGTCTTGTGCAATCACGAGTGTCGTGGGACCACTACATAATTCACAAGGTATAGTGATTTTGTTCACTTGGTGTGACGGCTTTGGATTCTCGTAGGAGATCATTAGGAATTTGACTTGATCTTCAAGTTCGAGCATCCTACGATTGGAAGGTTGTGAGTTAATAGGAGGCAAGGAGATTGCCTTGAAGGTTTTGGACAACTCACGAGGGTCATTCCAACATTCGTTGTCATAGAGGGCAAGGTCCTCTATCGTACTCCACGATTCTTTCGTGACAAGTTCACTAAGTTTGCCACCGGGCGCTTGGTCAATGGTTTGTCTAGTTGAGAAATTGACATGATCATAAAAGATTTGGACTTGAAACCAAAGATCGATGCCGTGATGAGGGACTTTGTGGAGTAAGTCCTTGAATCGAGTCCACGCCTCATAGAGAGTTTCGCCTTAACGTTGTTGGAACATCAAGATGTCGTTCATTAGTTTGGTAGTTCTCCCATGTGGAAAAAATTGGGCGAGGAAACGAGTGGTGAGATCATCTCAACTTGAGACGGATCCGTCGGGAAGTCGCTCAAGCCAATTACTAGCTTGGTCCGTATAAAGAATTAGAAGAGGCAGTCGTGGTCTCCCGTGTGGTAGCATCAAGGTCGATAGAGTCAATGATTTTAAAGAAGTCCTTGAGATCTTGATTAGGATCTTGAATGAAGTCCATGGAATGCACATCCGTTTTGCACCAAGCGGATGGTGTCGGATCGCAGGTAGTAGTATGAGCTTGATCGGGAGCTTAATGGTGTTCATATCGCTTTGATGGCTAGGTCTAGAGTATTCACCAAGGTGCGGCCTCTTAGCGGGTCAATTGGTGGTGGGTTGATGGAAAGTGGTTGATTTGGAGGGTTATAACCGTCCATGATGAAAAGTGATAAGGTTACGAATAAAGATACGAAGAAGGGGATAGACTACAAGGAAGCTAATAATAATGAGAAAAAAATGTTACTTGATAGGAATCAAGCAAGGAACCTAAGCGAGATAGAAATCTAACTAGCTATTCTATTCCCCGGCAACGGCACCAAAAACTTGATGCGCGCAGAAGGCGCGTTCGAGTGAAGGAAACTTCCTTTTAAATCGAGCAAGTTTTCAACCTCTTAGGCAGTGAACCTAATCGTTGTAGTGTAGTATTAGGTAAGCCTCGGGGATTGATATCGTTTTCTAAGGGGAATAGGAATGCTAGTAAGAAATGTATGACGAGAAGGTGGGGTTGAAGATGATTCTTTTTTATCCTTTTATGGTTTTTTAGAAAGCTAAGGTAAAATCTCGGGGCAATTGGTTTGGGGGTGGTACTTCTACCGATTACTGTACTTTATCTAATTATCTAATTATCTAATTACTACGGGTAGCTTATGTGTAATTAAGGTGTGCTCGTATGATGATTAAAGATGTGTTCACCTAGATACTATTACTCCCTAGTTATCTTTTATTGGTTGGTTGAGTTGTCACGTCCTTATCTTAAAACGTTGTATTCCTAAAGGTCGTAGGGTATGCGTAGTCCCTAGTTCTTTGAGGTTATCTCTCGTATATGACCTATGGAATCGGCAAGCCTTGGCTATTTCATCCATAAACCATATCATCATAAAGCATACTCAAGCATTAAATACAACGAAGATGCCTAGTTGCACTCCTAAGCCAATTTCAATTAAGATAAGAAACAACCTAACAATAATCAATAACTAGGTTTCATAGATCTAAGCAAACACACAAGAAATTTAGCTAGACATGGTAGACAAGCAAGCATACACACAATCAATCGAATATAGGATAGACATAATGATAATTTGGATTAAATAACTTATCTCGATGTGTAAAATAGGGTATTAGACCCTAAGATACTGTCCAATTCGGACTACAAACAATTTAGGGTTTTTACTCCAAAAGTCTACCTCCCAAAATACGTAAAAATCGAATTCTATATATAGATTTACAAGCTGACGGCGTCACCTTTTGCATGGGACGCCGTCGACTCGCGATCATTAGGGTTTCTCTGGGCCAGTCATCGATGGGACGGCGTCACTTTAGAGTTGTGACGCCGTCGACCTTCGATTGGGACGTCGTCTTGATTCTAGATCCGGCCGTCGAGTTGAAAAGCGTGAGTGGCGCCCATTATTAAAGTGTGGCGCCGTCGGTTATGTGACCAAAATTTCCACCGAGCCGTCGCGTGCATGTTTTGATCAAGTCATCATAGAGGACGGCGTCGCCTTTGGTTGGGGCGCCGTCATGTCTTGTTGATCGATCTTGAGTGGCCTCGATCTCGACTTTGCCATTTTCTTCATATATTTGCTCCTTTTGTCCAAATGTGCTTCTATCCGAGTTTTCCTTCCAAAAGTCCTAAAAAGTAAAAGGAACGAAATTAAGCGATGTGGATATAAAAGTGTCGAAATAGGGCTTAAATGACCCCCTAAAAGCGTACGTTTTAAATCCTTATCATGGATAAATGAAAATAAGCTTCACTTACCTAAGAATAATTAAAAGGTATCGCATGAGCCTTTTTATACTCGGCTGCATCCAAGTCCTGTAAACCCAATCAACCTCTATATTCATTCTCCAATGAGCAATCCAAACGTCTTTATAAGTAGTTGTTCTAATAAGCAATCCTATACAACCACTATTAGTAGTTTCAATAAGCGATATCAAATCAATCTAATAAACATACAAATGCTATTGGCCAAACTCATCATACGGTGAGCTTACATACCCGTGCTATTGGTCAAAAGAAGTTCTTATGGGTAATCAAGTAAATTCCTATGTTAATATCATAAGCTATAGAACGATTCTTTAATATATATTATGATATTAAAACATTATGCATAAACCATGTTCAAAACTGATGAGCAATTGATCAAAAAGTTTAAACCTAAATTCTATTACCTGAATTGGTGCTTGAGGCATGGTGTTCCATTCCATCGATAACGACTTCCTTCAAAAGTGCTTCATAGTTACACTATCAAAAGTGGTTATAAATATCTAAAATGCATCATTTTAGTCATGCTTATTCATAAACCAAAAGTATAAGATTCTCCGTTTCACCTGCTCATTACCGTTTTGTGCTTTCCTTGGTACACTCTGCAACAAAAGCGAGTCTCCATCTACAGAAAACCCATGACACATAACGAAAACCAAATTCAAGAACATCATCAAACTTTCCAACAATTTTTCTTAAAAGCAACCGTATATTGATCCACTTGATACAAACAAACACAAAATCCCCAGAATCTTTTACTAGAAAACCAAAGCACAAAACAATCATTAACACTATTTTAACCTTTTAAATCACACAAACATTTTCACAAACACTTGGTACGCATAAACTAAAACAACAAAATCAGAATATGTTGTCTATCTTCCAAAAATCCTAGAAGGTAAATCATAAAAAGTTAAAATGAAAACAAAAAGTAATTCATGAACGTGATTTTTTTTCCAATTCTTTTTTAGGATCCTGGTAAAACACAATTAAATTTGAACATAATCAAGAGAAAATATCTTATAATGCAATATGGAAACCAAATAATTGCAATATGGAAACCAAATAAATAACACCAAAAAGTTAAATTTCACAAATCAAAAGCACCAAAACGGACTAGCTTGAAACACAAATACAAACATTGAAATGAAAATGAACAAAACAAACATGTAATTGAGTAGTAGATCCACCGATTGGAATAGAGTTTCATTGATAACATTTTCGAGATTAGGGATGAAAGAAAATGGAGCAAAGTTTGATATAAAGAATATTGGATGAGTATCAAAGAAGATTGTGATGAGAATATATATAATGAGTATCAAAGAATTTTTTTGTATAGGTTTTTTGAATTGGTGATATTATGCGAGGTATTTTTGGAAGATTATTCAAATTGGTACTATTATTTCTAGGTTTATTTTTGGATGTTGATTTGAAATTGACGAAACTGATTGAAAGGGTCTGAACAATAAGAATCAATAACATAAATATTGAACTGTGTATTAATTTTAGGATGTTGATTTGATTGTGAGAAAATTAATTGTAGATGTAATCAATTCTATGTGATTGAAAGAGTATTGAAGAAGCTTTGACTTGGTGTATTTTTGAAATAGTATAATATTAAGAATTTTATGTATGCAATGTGTTGTACCTTCCTTTTTTTGGACCAATCACAACAAAGACACATTAGACAATTAATTGCAATGACTGCATTATACAAAACTCTTGTTTATTATAATAAATAGATAAGTGATACAAACAAAATTGTTTTGTGCGAACTAAATGGCACAAACAAAATTGCAAGTTTGTATTTTCAATACATTAATATGTTTGGTACATGAGATTATGGAGAGATTATGCTTATTTTTTAAAAATACTAAGCTACTTAAAAAATAATCTTTGTTTGACCGACAAAACTTAATAATCTTCCATAATCTCTGAAAATAAAAGGTTACTTCATGTAGCTTATAAAAATAATCTCTTTTTATAATCTTTTCCAGCACCAGCACTAGCAACATCACAAGCACCACCACCACCACCAACACAATCTAGTTTTTGCCAAACATACCCTAAATGCAATTGACTAATACTACTAGGTATTACACTTGGGTTATGTATGACCAGTGTTTGTTTAGTAAATTTGATGTAGTTTTTGTAAGACTTATTCTATGGGCAGTGCTATTTAGGCCTAAAATGTATGCTTAAAAACATGTCTGATTCACTTATCACGACACATGTATTATACATCTTCTCTCCTAATTTCCACAAACTATTTTTCAAATCACCCAATTAAACACGACTTGTTGAAGTAGTTTAACATATTCTTGTATGTATATAAGTAGGCTTACTAATTATGTATACCAATCATTTATCATATTTGCTATTTCACATTTTTTTATTTGTACTTGAAATCTTTCGATTTATACGTGGTTCAAGTAGTAATAGCTTATTTTTTTGCTTATCGAATTCATGATGTTACAAATATTTATATATACTCTTTTATATATATAAAAAAAGATAATTTGTCGAGGATCTGAATAGAAATAGCTCATCATCTGCTTTGCAATCATGTGTTTGGATTTATCTTCATCCAATGCAACTCGATTCTTTCATGTGATAAGCACCTTGCAATTTCAAGCCGTTGCACCATTCAACATTACGACACAATGTCTACAGGCAATGCGGACTCATAGACTCTTTCCCGGGCTTTCTTAGCCTATATTCACCATAGAAGATAATCAAATTGTAAGGTCAAATATCAAGTAGCTTAAACACTAATTATTATATGAACATGTTACTTGAAATTTACAATAACAAAAATTTAAAGATAGAAATTCCAACCTAAAGAGCACATTGATTTGGATATGATAATCAAACTTATTGACAAATAATAAAATTTTGCAAAAATGGCGACCACGCCAAACAGGTAAAACTGATCAAAAGTTGTGTATAATGTATATTTTTCAATGCTTTATAATGTTATGATGAAAAATTTCGAAACAACATATATGATATATGTCTACCAATTATTTGATAACAACAACATTTTGATAAAAACATTGTTTGCTGGTCACCATACCCGTTTTAGTTCACGACTTGTAAATCGTAGCAAACTTTGGGTTTCTTGGAATGTGTTGTTTTGAAATGAGATTCATTAGGAAGAAAGTATTGATTAGGTTTTGAAAGAGCAAATCTGATATTGATATATATTGCTAGTGTAAACACTATATATAGAGAAAAGAATAGTAAAATTATACGCATCCCGGTTTGTACGTATGGTAATGATCAACAACAAGGCCACTTGGACGATCAAGGCACCGATAATCCCAAACCACAGTCCCTGCATGATACATATATACTCTTTGGTTGGTATAATTTATAGTTTCATGCATATAAGTTTAGTTGACAAAGAATTTTTTATATATAGCATACAGATGATTTCCTCAAGTTATATACGCACTGCTTATAATTTTGACATTGAAAGTTAAATTTGAAACTACAAAAGGGATGTCGATTAAAGTAGATAATACCTTCCCTCCAACGCGTAATATAAATGCTAGTACAACTGCCAACGGAATGCCCACAAGGTAGTACGATCCAAGGTTAATGTAAGCGCCAATTTCCTGCCAGCCACATCCTCGTATAGAACCTGCATATACCAGTAGTAAGTTATTATCAATACTTGTAATGTATATGACATGTATAGGCATATGTATGCAAACTTTTATTATCTTTTTTATAATTTGACGGAAACTTAGTGGGAGGTACAGTTGGTGACGTGATTGGTTAATTGCAAACTCCATATACCAACATTCTGGGGATCCTTGGAACCAGACAAATCACTAACCATCTGGGACTATGATACTTAGAGCACGTTAAAATTTTTGGTCTTCTCGAGTTTTTTTCTTCTTCTTATATATAAAGAAAAGTTAATTGTAAAGTAAATAGGTTATAGGGTAAGTATCCAGTGAGAATAAGACTTAAAATGAGAATAATGAGAAATAACTATAACCGCACGTTTGAGATGCACTGACTTAAATTAGATGCATCTCTATTCATTTAGATGCATTACAATTAGTTTCGAAAGTGATTTTGAAGTGAAAACGATGTAAAGTACTACTAGTAACAAATTTGACCTGTAGAGGACGAAAAATACATAGAATTCATCTGACTTGATGAAATGCATCTAATATATATTATATGTATATGCATCTAATTATTTCTCATTTATTTTAAGTATTTTCTTTTGATCCTTTGTCATATATATATATATATATATATATATATATATATATATATATATATATATATATATATATATATATATATATATATATATATATATATATATATATAGGATCCAGTGAAAGTAAATTAAAATAAGAAGTGATGAGTAGTGACCAAAACCAAGCATTTGAGATGCAACGACTTTCATTAGATGCATTTTATTCATATAGATGCAATATCTTGCGTTTGAAATTTAATTTGATGTATAGATGGTGCAAATTGATTTTCATGATTTCGACGCGCGGAGGAACAAAAACAAGAGAAATCGTGAAATGCATCTAATATCGTATATGCATCTGATTAAAAGCTAGAAAACACACTATGGTGCATTATAATGCATCTAAGATTATAGATATGCATCTAATATAGGTCGGTGCATCTCGGATTTGCGGTTATAGTTCTTCTTATTCCTTCTTATTTTAAGTAATCTTCTTATTTGATCCTAACTATATATATATATATAGCAATAGAGGATATTATTCTAAGTTTTCTACTTTTATGAGTATCGAATTGAAACTCCAGTTTTTTCTTCGTGTGGGTGATCTTAATTTGAATGAAAACTTAGACACTTAATTAAAATGTATACATTTACACACAAGCACAACAACCTTAATTCCATTACTGTGTGGTGTTGAGCTCACAACATTTTAGTTGATAACATAAAAAGGGTGTGAACATAACCACATTTTAGTTTGCTTTTAGTGTGTTACCTTATATTAACATGTAAATGGGACCAAATATTGCATTTATAGTAGTTAAAAGGTAAAAATAACCTGAAAGAACACATTGGAGACCATCCATAAAGTTTGATGCAGCGAGAATTGGCATCATGGTTGCTACATATTGCACAACTTCTACCTCGTTGCTATATGCGTATCCCCAAATATTACGAATCAATATAAAAATCGACCCCACCAATATTCCCACAATAATGGCCGCGACTAGCACAACGATGACTGACAAACGTGCAGTGCGTGGATGTCCTGCTCCTAACTCGTTTGAGACCCGCGTACTACACAAGTGACAAGGCAAACGTAACAAATGTGTTTTCGATTATAAAATCGGAGTATAAATTATTTTAAACTAAAAATAACTCTAAAGCATGCTATTCTTCTGCTAAAAAAGATCCGTACACAAAAATTTAATCATTCCGTCTCAAAGTTATAGTCTCTATTAAATGATTTACACACTCAAATTGTTTGTCTCTTGACATTTATGACCTTACATCACTTTTAATTATATTCACTCATGTAAGGGTAGATTTGTCAAAATACAAATATTTAGAGTGTCAAATCATTGTAAAAGTCATAAATCACCTCCCTATTTGAATGGTTAAAGATTGTAGTAACACAAGAAAATACCTGACAGCACCGCTTAGTCCAAAGGGTATCATCCACGTAACTGCTGCAGTATTAAGGCTGTAGAAACCATAGTAGTAAATTCTTTTACTTTTTCATTTATTTAGAAATAAGAATAAAACAATGACGAGACATGCAATTACCATATGGACAGCACGGATGTCTCCAACTTGGGATTTGGCAGAAGACCAGAGAGTAGAACAATCATTTCAAATGACCACATCTCCAAACTGCAAAATAAAGTTGATCACTCATTTCAAACCCATATTGGTGGGGTTAACCAAACGCTTTTCGTTTTAAATTAATAGTACACGTTTATTTTTTCAATTTTCTCCAATTAACTGTATACTAAATAGATAGAGAAATTTAATCGGGTTTAACATATTACACATATCAGAAATTATTATTACAATGTTTAAAGAAAGATTTAATTAATTAGTTAAAGATAAACTCTCATTCGAAAAAAAAAAAAAAAAAAAAGCATTAATGTTTGTGTTTATTAGAATGTGTTTTTTTTGTCGGAACAATTATTTTGAGATTGCGGGAGTACAACTGTTCAAAGAACCAGTTCTAGCTTAAACGTGTTTTAAATTGTTAGCAACCCGCGTGTATAACCATGCAAAAATATAAACTTCTAGGATCCTAAGAGAACTTAAAGTTGAGAAACAAAATCATACCATACCATAACAGCCGATGGTATTGCAAGCTTAATAAAGGCAAATATATCGTGAAAAGCTTCTCTACTGAACCCGGTCCAAGTTTTAGCACAAGAGGATGAAAACTTGACATAGAGTGCCAATAAAATGACATTATTCCAATACGATATCGCGTTAGCCAAAGCAGCACCTTTGCTACCAAGTCCAGATTTGAAAACCAAAATCCAACAAACAAGGACATGAATTAAAGTGGCGATCCCAGAACTAACCATCATTGGGAACACTATGTTCTGTGTTTGTAAGAATCTAACAAGGCATTGGAGGAGCCCATAAGCAAAAAGGCTAGGGAGCATGAACCGAGCATACATCCCAGCCTCTTCAGCTATGTCATGGGATTGACCTACGGCTTTTAAAATAGAACCGGTATTAATCCAGATGACTGCTAGTGGAACACTAACTACCATAAGGATGACCATTGCTCTCTGCATATATATGCCTAGCATATGGTATTGCTTTGCTCCATAAGATTGACCACATAGAGTATCTAAAGCACTTGCCATACCCATCTGTTCAGACCACAAAATATAAATTTATAAAGTACTCATATACCACTTTTGTAATTCTATCCTCACCTACATATTAGCTTGGAATATCATATAAAGAGTTTAGTAGAAAGTGCTTACAAATAAGCTGAAGCCAGTGACAGTAGCAAAAGAGGTAGCCATGGAAGCACCAGAGAGAGATAACTCTCCAAGATGACCAACAAACATAATTGAAATGAGTTGCAAAGAATATTGAAGAAGAGAAACACATATGAGAGGTCCTGCAAGCCATAACTGCTTCTTTATTTCCTCAGTTACCTTACCATATCCATCTTCTTCTTCATGTGTTATACTACTAATAACTAAAGGTGCCTTTATTTGTTCCTCCCTTCTCTTCCCATTTTCTTGTCTAAACCACAACCAAAGATATTGAGTTTTGTGTGTGTATTTCTCTCTTGGTGTGCTTATTTGTGTGTATGTTATTTTGTGTCTGTTTGATATTGAATGATAAAATGTGATGGTATAAATAGGTTGTAAAATGATTGGGCACTTAGCAGTATATATATATTTATACCGTAATTGACAAGAGTTTTTTTATCTTTTTGTCTTCGTAGTTAAAGCCTCCGGAGAAATCTAGAATGTGCGACTTTGTTTATTTCAAGATTTGTATTTGTACTCTTTAGGCGCATTTGGCGGGAGAACTTTTGGAGGAATTAGGCTTTTTATTCTGAAATAATCTCCTATAAACCAAGTAAACTTCGTTTGGATCATTCATCTGTTTTATTTCAAACAAATAATTCAAAATGAAAAGGCGATTAATGAAACTTTTAAATGTCTATAATTTGTTAAAACTTTAAATTACTAATATACCCTCTAAACATTTATTTACAATTATAAATTTGTCCTTTTATGTCATTTTACATCTTATAATTACATTTAACAATTTAATTTACCAAACATTAGTAGTAAAAAATCTGACTTGAAATTACGTTATTATGTTTCATAGGTTCTGATTTCTGATTCTGATTTCTGATATCTGAACTTCTGTTAGTTTTCTAAACATACTGGTTCGACTTCTAATGACTTACTAGTAGCTTTTTTTAATACGTATATTTCAGCAGTTAAAAATAATAAAAAATAATAAATAGTACAACATATATTTATAGAAAGGTTGTGTCTCTCCCTTTTATTTTCATACCACATCTCGCCCTGTGCCACATTATATAGAAATGTTTTACTAACATGTAAGATTTTGACATTTTTAATTTTTTAAATGGAAGTTTTCATTGAGATGCATGCACATGCCAAAAAACTGTTACTCAAATCATCAGTACCAATCTAGCTAGCAGTAAACTTGAGCTAATTTTGCTACAATCGTTAGTTCGGGTTAACAATAATTTAACATACAATTCTTTTAAAGTTACCTACATTTTTAGTAGGTAATAGATAAATAGAATAGTAGGTTGAAACCCGTTCTTGAGTTTTTGATCCATTAAGGCTTTAAGTTTGGGTTTACATGTTTTCGTCATCTATAAATATTGCATCAAAAACGAAAATCTTTTTGAGTAAGCTATGTTTATATTTAGAAATTGTATGTACTTTCTAGTAAAAACGAAAAACTAAGTGACAAGTTTGACACGCGATATTACTTTCGACGAAGGCGGGTAAGGTGAAGACAATAACTCATGACTGTAATACTTTTGGATTTACTTGAACATAAATTATTTATTCAGTAATCTTACATTTCAGTCTCATTTAGCCTTTTATGTATGAAAACAATGATGAAACATAAGATTAAACATAAATAATGAAAAAAATAGACGTTGGTGGGGGAGTCAAACTCGGTGGCTTAATCTTTAGTAACAACAAAATTTATCTTGTCGTTTAATTGTTGAATGAGTTTAGAGCAATATCTTGGCAGAATGTCCACCAACAACAAAACAACAAAACACTCTTTTCTTCCTAACTAAACAAAGCAGTTTATTTTTAAGTTAGTATGATGATATGATATGAAATTAATTAATTTCTTATTGCACCTATATGGTTAATAATACTATCTTATAACTTTCTAAGGTTACCATGTCATAGATTATTTAATCCATAAACAATTTGGCTCTATAGTTCATACTTCATACTCACCATGCATAGATTTTACGTAAGTTTGTAAAAAATGGATTTTTAATTAGTATTAATAAACTAGTTAATGATGTAGTTGTGGGTTCATTCGAGTTTGTAACAAGTGTGCGAGCCATCTTCAAGATGACCTAGTGGTAGTGAGTAGTGACTCAGTGAGCTCTTAAACTAAAAAGAGACAATGTTCAAACATTGGTAGGTGCATCTTGTAAAAGTCCTCAAACATTCACGGTAATATCACTTTCCCGAGTAAAACGAACTGGGTCCCCACTGTTTATCCGTTTTACAATATGAGTTTGTAACTATTTTTTAAATAAGTGATGATTCATAATGGTTACCGTAAAGATATATATTCTCAGAGCGAAAGTTAAGACGCTAAAAGTATAAAAGATCGACTCACACAAAAATATATTTTGTGTAAGTCTCTAAACTTTTTAATCTCATCCGTCCCATATTAAATGTTCGATTGACTTTTCAGGTCTTTCTTTTCTGTTTTATTTAAATATTTTTCTTGTGTTATATAGTATTAGATAAAAATAATAAGTAGTGGAAATACATTTAAAACTTAATCTATTCATATATTTTGCATCAAATATTATATAACACTACCAAAATTATTTATGTTCATAGTTAAGAAAGAAAGGCTAGAAAATTCAAACTAGATATTTAATATGAGACGGAGGAAGTATCTTTTGTGTGCTTAACTTGCGCCCCAGGTAGGGCTGAGCATAGCAGACCCAAAACCGACCGAGACCGAGAGGACCGACCGAAAACCAACCGAACCAAAGGACCCGCGATGCGGATTTTTTCCCCGGTCCGGACTGGTCTTATGTAAAACTCAATTATTATGTCTTCTTGGACCGGACCGGACCAACCCGAACAGTACCGAACACATTCGGTTCGGTCCTCGGTCTAAGGTATTGGGCTAGTTCGGCCTCTGTCCGATCCGGTATTGGTTGGTCAAGTCGGGTTTTGGACCGATGATCACCCCTAGCCCCAGGGCATAAGTTTGAAAAACCCTTTAGAGCCGTTTGGTTAGAAAAAGGAATCACTATTGGTAAATATATGGGAATGGGTTCATTTGTAAACCCATCTCCTTTGGTGGGTTTAGAATATGTTTGATCTTGCTAGTTTGATACTTATTCTTAAAACTCACTAGTTTTTTTTTTTTTTTTTTTTTTTTTTTTAGATTAAGAGGCTTATAAATATATGTGGGGTTCGCGTCTATTAGAGCCATTTATTATGGAGGAGTTAATATTTATTGCATTGGAGATATAGAGTTAGTAAGTGAAGTAAATGAGTTCTACTCAAAAAAAAATACTATAAATATTTTTGTGAACTCAATCTTTTAGCTAAGGGTAAAAAGAAACAATTTTTGGAGATATAGAGTAAGTAAGTGAAGTAAATGAGTCATACTTAACTAAACAGTTGTATTGGTAATGAAAGGCATACCTTCATTCTCATACCCTTAAACCAAATACCCCTATAAATATTTGACAGAATTCAATAAGATGAATAGGAGAGCTTGATTTTGTTATGTGAAAAATCTAAATCATCTGATTAACAAATAAAAGTCAAAATTGTATGTCAAATTTGTCCCATATTTGCTTATAAAGAAACGTGTATAAATTATAAAAATAATCTTAAAATAACAACATAGGGTAGTAAAATTAGTGTTTGTATGTAAAATGACATTATATTCTGATCAGTAAATAAAGTTTACGATCAAATCCAAAACCTTATAAAAATAGCTACCATTATGTTTAGTTTTCATAGACCTCGGTGTTAATTTCTCGGTTTACGTAATTTTAAATAATGTATAAATTCAACAAAATACCCTCAGGATAGGGATAAAGTGAGAAGAAGGGTATGTTTAGTAAACTATTGTATTTGTATCTTTATAATTATAAAGCTATATGTATGGTATGGTATATAACCGCTATAATTATAACATGAAATTCTAATTGTATCTTTTTTACTACTAACGGTGTTTGGTAAATTAATTGTTAAATGTAATTATCGATGTAAAATGACATAAAAGGACAAATTTATAATTGTAAATAAATGTTTGGAGGGTATATTAGTAATTTAAAGTTTTAACAATTATGACGTTTAAAAACACATGAATTAAACTTTTCATTTTGGAGTTATTTGTTTGAAATAAAAGCATGAGTAATGCGTCCAAACGAAATTACTTGGTTTTAGGAGATTATTTTGTAACAAAAAAGCTAATAGCTCCTCCAAAAGCTCTCCGCCAAACAGTAGAAATATTAAAATGAGAAAGGCGTGAAATAAATATAATCACACATCTGAAATGAACCGATTTAACTGATATGCATATGTATTCATTTAGATGCATCTCATTTCGTTTTTAAATTGATTTTAAAGTAAAAATGATGCAAAGTAGTATTAACAACACTTTTGAAATGTAGAGGACGAAAACTACATAAGATTCACCCGAATTAATAAAATGCATCTAATCTAATATATGTATATGCATATAATTTTAAGAAAAAAAAGTTACATTGTAACGCATCTAATTCAAGTCGATACATTTTCAGTGTGTGATTACAATTATTTCTTATCTTCTTCATATTAAGTTTTCTTGTCATTTGATCCTCACTCATACCCATAGATAGACCGTATATAAAAAAGGAACTTTATTATTGTTATTGTCGTTCTTTTTATTATCGTGATTAGATTAAATGAATTATAATACCAAGACTTTCATATATGTACAAGATTATAAATAATAAAATATAAACATGAGATTGTATACATACCCAAAACTCATGTAAAGATTTATTTAGTTATTTACTAATTAAAATGCTCATGCATATTTATGACAGGTTTATAACACATGTGATTATAATGCAACGACTCATGACTAATATTCATCTTACAATTAAAATAAAGATATCCAAAATAACAAATTTAAATTTAACGATTATTATTTATAATTACTTTTAATAAAAGTACACAATATATAAAAATTTGTAAATAATATCTAAACTAAATTATACCCATGTGTAGACAATGTGTACATGAAAATTATAAATGGTATTATAACAATCATGTACGTGGGTAAGGGTGAGCAAATGGACCAAGAATCCAACAAGAACCGAGAATTGAATCAGAAACGACCTAACTTGAACTGAATTTTGAAACCGCGGTGTTAATACAAATAAGCCGTAAAAACGTTTATTTATATTTTACGATCTTCTAATGTTTTGTCGATAACAAACGTAAAATCATTTTAACAAAACAAATAAAATACGTAAATTGTTTGAGCCAATAGTTTTCTAACACACTTAACGTTTTCACATAAAACACTAAAACAAGTATAAGTGATTTTATGATTTAGTAATATATATGTACAACAACTAGTGTTTACATATTGGGCAAAATATATACACAACTAGTATCTATTATATAAATGGGTAAAAACTACAACCCATGAAAAATATCCATAACCCATGATATTGACCCATACCCATTTGACTAGGTACATTGAACTCATGAGATACATTGTATCTAATAAGAAACCCATTGATCAACCCATAACCCATGACCCATAACCAAAATACCCATGGGCAAAGAGGAGCGTCTCACGGATCCCTAGGATTACACTAGACGGATCCCTTGTGGGAGGGATCCGTGGGATCCGGGGAACAGTAAGCATTTCTCCTCTAGAAATAGTGAGCCATTACTTCCTTTTGGTTTGCCACTCTCACATACTTTCCCCAAGTATTGTAACTCTCTAACCATTGATCCTAAGGGATTTTTCTATGTAGTTTGTCTTTTGTTTTTGTGTGATTCTCTAGGTTCCTCTTAAAGGCGAGATCACCACTTCTTGAAGTCGAGCAAGCTTAAGTCCATGAGTTGCCATGCTTCGTCATCATCAAGACAACTGAGGTTCTCTTGTTGATAGTTCTTTCTTCCTCCATAGATGTGTTGTGTTGAAGGCATTAGTGAAGGATGCCGAAAGGGTCAAGACGAAAGCATTAGTGAAAGGTGCTTAACGTCTGTGTCAAAAGCATTAGTGAAGAATGCTAAAGGTGTCAAGACGAAGGCATTAGTGAAAGGTGTCAAGCGTTGTGTCAAAAGCATTAGTGAAGGATGCCTAGGAATCAAATCAAGTGGCATTAGGGAAGAATGCCTAGGTCGTATAATCGATGAGGTGCATCGTTATACATATAGTATTAGTTTATTTCCAAGGATGGTGATATCCTTGATGGTGTTGTAATAAGGAGTGGATCTCCTTGGGATTAGGTGTTGTGTTGTGTTGGGTAGTAGTTCATCCATTGTAATGGAACTAGGTACTTAGCCTAGTACCTGATAAAGGGTAGGCGACGTTGTGATAGGTGTGGTTCACCTTGGTGTGAAAGAACCCGGTGGTTAGCCTAGTACCGGAAAAAGAGTAGGCGACGTTGTGAAGGCTTCTCCGCCATAAGGAGATTGGTGTTGTGTAGTGTTTACGAACTCTCGAGTAGGTGACTCGGGGAGTGGAGTAGGGCAAGGAAGGTGTCCTTGTAGCCGAACCACTATAAATACTCATGTCGTGGTTATGTGCTTCTTACTCTCTATCTTTCATTACACTTTTATATATCTATCTATCAACGTCCAACATACACATCAAAATAAGATTGACATAAGTCGATCTAAATATTTAAAAGGAAGGTTTTAAATTGGTAAAACTATTCAACCTCCCCTTCTAGTTTTCCACAATTGGTATCAGAGCTTCGTTACCAAGTTTCTTAGAGTATGTTGTACTTTAAAAACTTGATACGATACGTGTATGTTTGAAAACTACAAAGAAGGAAATATTTCAAAACATTTTTTTTCTCTTTCATGTTGGACATTGATAGATCATTCTAACATATTTGTTTCAAGAAATCTTCATGCTAGGATCTCTTCAAAACCTTCAT
The DNA here is from genome assembly GCA_022545495.1 of Chrysanthemum lavandulifolium. NCBI lineage: Eukaryota > Viridiplantae > Streptophyta > Magnoliopsida > Asterales > Asteraceae > Chrysanthemum > Chrysanthemum lavandulifolium. Next base: position 213,916,711 of record CM040242.1, read on the forward strand.
TTCTATTCAAAGAATAATGAAGTCAACCTTCGAGAAAAGATCCAAAAGTAATCACAACCTACTTACTCTAAGTACAAAGGATTACTTTAAGAGCTCATGAAGTATTTTTGGTATTATGTCTTCATACGCCAAACCAAGAAGCATAAAGTTATGTTTACCTTTTCATTTGCTAGCTTACATGATTATGTTGATATCATTGTTCTTATTTGTTTAATAAACTGCTAGTCTCTTAAAAAAAATCTCTCTTTCGTCACTTTCCCGACTTACTCATCATCGGGAATAGTATTCCTCTTGATTTTGTCAAACTAACGCCGTCGTCACAAATGGATCCTTGATAATTAACTTATCAAATCATGTCGACCAAAACATCCTTTTATTTGAAACCTTTAAACTAATTTTGTTCCGTAAGCTAGTTTATAGCCTACTATAAAATTAAAGCCAAACAACCATTTTTCGTCACGGAGCGGATCCTCTAGTTGTACTAGCGGATCCCAAATATAAGAGATCCGGGGAACCGTAGAATGTAACACAACTATCGCATTTGAAAACATCACCGATCTTTTCCTCTCCCCACATAACACAAAAACGACTCAAGAACTGATTTCATCTTCATAGGACTCCATACCCTCAAGTATTCCTCTCTAGAACACCATTGTAAGTAATTACACTAACTTTCTCTAATTTCCATCATCCTCATCCTAGGATTTATGGTTGCACAATTTCTAATCAATTAATTCAATTAGGGTTTTTAAAATTAATCATTAAAAGGGGCTTTTAACACAATTAGGATTACATTGTGCTTACAACATTGTTAATACAAATCAAAACCATAAACCTATCTCAACTAATTTTACCTAATTGGAATATTTGTGTTTCTAGGACCAACCATGCCTAAAGCCACTCAACAAGACCACCATGATACCGTCCATTACCTCACCCATTACTATCGGGAAGAAGGGCTATCAAAAACCGATCGCAAATTCTTCAAAAGACTTGAAAAAACGACTTATTCACGAAGGTCGTGTAGTCAAGGAATGTTTCCTTGAAGATACCGACACTCGTCAAGTTTTCTCGGCAATCAACTTTGATTGTCTTCTTGACATGATGAACAAATTTGCGGTTTTCATCTTTGAATTCTATAAAAGCATTAGGATCATTGAAACACCGATGATAGCATTTCAATCGCCTTCATCATCAATAAATGAAACTTCACTCTACCTCTCAACACATTTGCTCAAATTCTTTGCATTCCTTGTGAAGGAATTTGTATGTATTCTCAAGATTGGGCAATTAACGCTCAAAACCTTGCACTTGATTCTAAACCTATCTATAATACTCCTCTTGATGATCCCGCAACCATTCGAGATACTATCTTCAAGGTTAGAACCGACCAATCCCGTTACAACCGAAACAAAAAGCTCATTCACCGTGATCCTTTTCAAATGGAACTTTTCGAAATGCATCCCATGTTTAGAAAATGGGAAGAAATCCTTAGGGAAAACGTCATTAGCCTAGTTGGTAACAAGGATAATCCAAATGCATGTCTTGTGCAAATGATCTATTGTCTTATCCACCAAAAGCCATTTAATCTCGCCTATTACATGGTGATGAGAATGGCCGGGGTATTCAAAGCTTCCAACATGGTACTTCCATATGGTATGCTCCTAACACGACTTTGTAAGTATGTTAGTGCATTGCAACCATCTCCTATCAACGATGATCATTTCTTTGCCGATCACGTAATGGTACCTCTTACCAAACAACCCTCTAAACGGTTCATGGTCAATGGAAGAAAACCTAAAGCTCTCTCGGACTCCTCGGACGAAGAAGTAGAAGAAGATGAAGAAGAGGAAGACGTCGACCCCATAGCTAACATCGCATTGGAACCCTTTGATTACTATGAACAACTTCCGGATATTCCAAACGAGACCGCGGAATTCAAACAATTAAGGGGTATGATTCAAAACCTAGCTTACCACATCACAAAGTCGGGAAAGAGGAAAAGAAAGAATTGACGAAAGAGACTATAGGATTATGATTGTATTGAGACACTTGTTTTGTGTATGAATGATTATGTTTTAGGACGTTTGTTTGTGTTTTCTTGGATATTATTGTTACTACAATTATCTATGATATGTCATATGTGATAATTTGTTTACCCTACTGTTTAAATTAAGTGTTATATGTGTATATTGCTTAGTGAAAAATCGCATTAGTTTGTTGTAAAGGTTACGTCTGCGGATGCGGATCCTCATTTTAGTCTAGACGGATCCCTTCTAAGGGAACAGGGATCCGTGTTGCGCAGATGAGTTATCTGATCTTCTTACATCAAAACAACTCACTAGATCACCTCACATAAGCCTAACATAAGACCTTAGAGCCAACTAAGTCTTCTTCTAACATGTGATAGCTTGACACTCACCCATGGCTCACCTAGGACTTAATTCAAGATTCCTTTTGATTTATCAACACATCAAAACTCACCATATTTCCGCTTCAATATTCACAAATTGTTTTTAATTTTTAAAAACACTTAGGTGGACATATTGAACAATTTTAGGAAATTGTTTCTAGTCATCTTTATCACAAAATGGGTCAAAAATTAGTTTTTCAATTCTTTTGATTTTTGAGGATTTTTCAAAGTCCATCTCAAGCTAACATCTGATCTCTAGGATCATTTATTACGACTTCACACCATCAAAACTCTTAGTGTCATTCTTGAACATCCATTGGTAGTCATTTAGTCTCATTTCCCTTCCATAAAAGGCAATCATTTGCTATATCATTCATTGCTCTTGATCATTCAAGTACACCATTATTTAAGATACTTAGGAGGACTGAAACACTCAAGATGGTATAGATCTTAGACCTTAGAAACATCATTTTATCCTTTCATAGTCTGCGAGAGCCGGATCCCTAGGATTAGCCTAGACGGATCCCTCAAAGGAGGGAACCGTGGGATCCGGGTGACAGATTATGTCAACTCTAGCCAAAAACAATCATTTCAAGCTCATCTTGCTAACTTGAACACTCCACCCCATCTTTATTAAGTTCCTAGATCAGTGAAACTCTGAACTTGAATCTTGTGCATGTTAATCATCACATTTCCATGAATCTTAATGGCCTAAGTCTTAAATGCACTTGCCAAATTCTCCCCTTTATAAATCATCTTGCTAGAACTCCTTAGTAATCAAACACAAACACAATTCTCAGCAATTAGAAACATCTTCCTTATTCATTTCATCATGAGAAAAGCTCCTAGTGCTAACTCATCCACCCAAGAACCACCCAAGAAACTTGCTAGGGTCATACACGAAGTTTCCTCAATCGAATCATCTCCGGTTAAGTCCACCAAATCTAGGATTTTCCCTACACCAAACAAACCAATCAAACTAATTTCCAAGAGGATTGTTCCCACAAGGATATCATCACCAAACTCTACTAAACCAAACACACCCTTTTCAACCCAACCAACATCATTGGTGCCTAGAGCCACATCATTTAACGCCTCACAATCATCTCCACATTCTCACAACTTAGAGGACTTACCCCCTTGGCCATCTCATCTTCCACCACTACCAACAAATTCACTTGAAAAGGTTGTGCAACAAAACCAAAGTGTTGAATCAACACTTGCACCAATATGGATTTCTCCAATTCCCCCCAATAGTCCATTTTGGATTATGAGGAGACATCAAAATCAACCACCCGACCACATGGAAGTTGACACTTCTTTACCTCCATCTTCAAACATTGTTGAGCCACCACTTAATGAGCCTCCACCAATTCCTCTTTTATTTGAGGATCCTCAATCCACTTCACTTGAATCTCCGCTTCAAGAAGCTCAAAACCATGACAAGGATTGCTATCATTGTCGTAGTTGCCTCTTGAGTTTAGATTCTTCATTAGCATTAAGTAGAAAATGTATTACTTGGCTTTATCATTCTCTTAGTTTTAAGAGATTTGTTGATTATCTCTTTGTTTTATTGAATGATAACCTACTTGCCATATTTATCGAGTATATGTTTATTGTTTGTATACATATCTCATTTTCATATTTAGCATTTCTTGATATATCACCTCTGTTAATAACTTTGTGGATCCTCCAAAATACCTAGACGGATCCCTCCACAAAAGGAACCGTGGTATCCGTGGTACGTAAGAACAATTTACTACTAACTTGGGTCTTATTTGCGGAAATTATGCACTATACTCTTGTTTTCTAACCTCTATTTTGTAGATTTTCAAAATACACATGAAGAACTTGACACCATAAAGCTAGGGGAGCTTTGTGTCAAACCATATTAAAACCATTTGCAACATAATTCTTATTTGGATTATACTTCATGACACCCCATTGCAACATTGCAATCTTCAAGGGGGAGCATTTTCGTCACAAGGACGAACCATTTGCAAACATAATTGCAATACATTAGCTTACTTACTTTTATGAACTTGACGCCCTCACAAAGGGATGGACTCGTCAAGGGGGAGTTAAGAAGAGAACCATTCCCGTCACTTACTCACTTTACATCTTTTCTTTTTACATGTTTTTCTTAAAATTTTGTGTTAGTTTATTTTTCGACGCTCTTTTTGTTTCGAAAAAAAGGGAGAGAAGAGAGTAAAAACTCCAATTCGAACGTTTACAAATTTTAATTTTTCCTTAAAATAATTTTATGTTTTGTCATCAACAAAAAGGGGGAGATTGTTAATACAAATAAGCCGTAAAAACATTTATTTATATTTTACAATCTTCTAATGTTTTGTCGATAACAAACGTAAAATCATTTTAACAAAAAAATAAAACACGTAAATTGTTTGAGCCAATAGTTTTCTAACACACTTAACGTTTTCACATAAAACACGAAAACAAGTATAAGTGATTTTATGATTTAGTAATATATATGTACAACAACTAGTGTTTACGTATTGGGCAAAATATATACACAACTAGTATATATTATATAAATGGGTAAAAACTACAACCCATGAAAAATATCCATAACCCATGGTATTGACCCTTACCCATTTGACTAGGTACATTGAACTCATGAGATACATTGTATCTAATAAGAAACCCATGGATCAACCCATAACCCATGACCCATAACCAAAGTACCCATGGGCAAAGAGGAGCGTCCCACGGATCCCTAGGATTACACTAGACGGATCTCTTGTGGGAGGGATCCGTGGGATCCGGGGAACAGTAAGCATTTCTCCTCTATAAATAGTGAGCTATTTCTTCCTTTTGGTTTGCGACTCTCACACATACTTTCCCCAAGTATTGTAACTCTCTAACCACTTATCCTAAGGGATCTTTCTATGTAGTTTGTCTTTTGTTTTTGTGTGATTCTCTAGGTTCCTCTTAAAGGCGAGATCACCACTTCTTGAAGTCGAGCAAGCTCAAGTCCACGAGTTGCCATGCTTCGTCATCATCAAGACAACTGAGGTTTTCTTGTTGATAGTTCTTTCTTCCTCCGTAGATGTGTTGTATTGAAGGCATTAGTGAAGGATACCGAAAGGGTCAAGACGAAAGCATTAGTGAAAGGTGCTTAACGTCCATGTCAAAAGCATTAGTGAAGAATGCTGAAGGTGTCAAGACGAAGGCATTAGTGAAAGGTGCCAAGCGTTGTGTCAAAGGCATTAGTGAAGGATGCCTAGATATCAAATCAAGTGGCATTAGGGAAGAATGCCTAGGTCGTATAATCGATGAGGTGCATCGTTATACATATAGTATTAGTTTATTTCCAAGGATGGTGATATCCTTGATGGTGTTGTAATAAGGAGTGGATCTCCTTGGGATTAGGTGTTGTGTTGTGTTGGTTAGTAGTTCCTCCATTGTAATGGAACTATGTACTTAGCCTAGTACCTAATAAAGGGTAGGCGACGTTGTGATAGGTGTGGTTCACCTTGGTTAGCCTAGTACCGGAAAAAGAGTAGGCGACGTTGTGAAGGCTTCTCCGCCATAAGGAGATTGGTGTTGTGTAGTGTTTACGAACTCTCGAGTAGGCGACTCGGGGAGTGGAGTAGGGCAAGGAAGGTGTCCTTGTAGCCGAACCACAATAAATACTCGTGTCGTGGTTATGTGCTTCTTACTCTTTATCTTTCATTACACTTTTATATATCTATCTATCAATCTAAATATTTAAAATGAAGTTTTTAAATTGGTAAAACTATTCAACCCCCCCTTCTAGTTTTCCACACGCGTTCAATTCTCGGTTCTTCAATATTGTAAATTTTGGTTCTCGGTTCGGTTTGGTCTAGAACCGTGGGTATCGGTTTTGGAACCAAAGAACCGCCCGAATTTTAAATATAATATATGTTTATGGGACGTTTAGTTGTTTTTACGTGATACCCAAAGAAATCTTTTCCAAAAAATCTTTTCCTCGTATCGTACATTACACTTTTTTAAACTAAGATGAAAACTTGCAATAAATTTCAAGGTTGCAAAATTCGTGAATCAGTAGTAGGGCGGTCAAAACCCTTGTAGCATGTAATCGGTATATACGGGATTAATCGGTGATTAATCGGAATGACGTTTCCAGCAAGTTTTGGGTATTTTCGTCGAGATTTGGGTATTCCTGACAAACTTTATTTGAAAAACATCTTGTAATAGATATAAACAACAAATATAAGTGATTAAAACTTGTTCACGACATTTAGGTATTTCTGACGAGATTTGCAAGTTTTCGGCAAGTTTGACCACCGTTGACCGTTGTTGACCGATTTGTTTGACCCGGTTTCAAAAATCGGCAAGGTTGGTAGTCCAGTAGCGCCTAGGCTGTGATTAATCGGCCTTATAGACCTTGTTTTACAACATTGTATTAAATTTTAATTTACGCAAAAATGAGGAGTAAGTTTCGATATATGTTGTTACTTTCAAGAAAATCTAACGAGGGTTTGTCACAAGTAATTTACATTTATGTGTTTGAGTGACAAGCTTAATCAAACATGAATAGATCAAATTTATGGGAAAATTGTATCAAGTTATTTGTTGTAGTTTTCTCCTTTCATGTTTATCTTGATTTAGGCACTCTATTTTATTTTGCTATTAATGGGTTACAATTCAAAGGGACAAAAATAGGGTAGTGCAAAAAAAATATTTGGTGTTTTTAAAAATTTCGTTTCAAATCGGGTAGAACCGAAATACCCGAACCAGACCCAAGAACCGAATTGGAACTGAAACACGTTCTTCGGTTCAGTTCTCGGTTCCTAAAATATGCATTTTCCGATTCTCAGTTCTATCCGTTTCGTGTCGGTTCTTTGCGATTCTGGAACCGCGCTCACCCCGGGTAATTTGATAAACCATGTTATTCAATGTAGAAGTTAGAATAATTATACGTACTTGGTTTTAACATAAATCAATTTTAATGTATATTTGCGTTTATAGTATAATCTCGTGTATACACGGAGTTTTGGTATAAAAGTTAATTTAATGTTATAACAATATTACATATATTTTTCCTCTACAAAGTTGAGCTCCTATTTTTGTGTATTTACTTGCATAGTCAACAACAACAACAATACCAACAACAACAACAATTGATAACATATATTACATATACTCCCATCGTAACCCATCATTAACTAAAAAGCAGGGTCAATCCAGTAGTGTTGGAACGTTCTCAGAGCGTCATGGCATGAGATGACCTTCCAGGTTAATCCTGCATGCACGAGCAGACAACTGTAGACAACTGTCATCCAATAGTTAGTTTACAACCGGATGATACACGACATAAGGACATGCCTAACAAAAATATTAGACATATGTGCTTGGTGGATGATCAACGCGTGGCTTGTTCGTAGCCGAGGTTAACTCCAAAACCCTAGATATTTCTTTATAGATAGAGAGATTTCCTACACAAGAAAGGGGTTCACCATATTATCTAACTTTTACACACTTATTCACACACAATGGATAATTTGTCATTAACTCGTTCGTTAGTTTAGTGTTACCCCGACTATATATATAGAGTTACATGCTAACAGGGTCCTTACCGTTTTAAACGAAAACCAAATAACGTTACTGATAGCGCATAGGACCTTTAGCCTAATTGACTTGAAACGCCCTTGACTCGATATAATTTTTATTAATTTTATATATAAAACGAAACATGATCTGAAGTAACCTTTCGTTACTTCTCAAATATAATTTTAAAATTCTAAGAAGACTCAGACTCTAAAATTATTTTTATATTAAAGTAAGCTCAAAGAGCTTTCCGATGATAGGTGGCATGACCTCCAACGAGCCATGGATTATTTTATACAAAATTTGGAAGTTGAGCGAAATGAATCGGTCACACCAAGGGTGGGGCCTTAGAAGACCCCTAAACTGCTGGAAGCCTCACAACCGTGGCTAAGGCATACATGCATGTAGTACACTTTCCTTTTGACTCATTATTTTAGTAAACATATCAGCCCTTATCGAAATGACTTGAAATTACACATAACTACTACATATACATTAATAAACATATCTGAAAATTTACAAGCTTTAAACATAAGCTGAAACATATTTTCAGAGTTGTGCCAAAAGCTCCTTAAACTACTAAACATGACTATCACACGAAACCTGATACATAAACCAACCAAACTTGTTTAATAAGCATATACACTAAATCTAGAATTTGACTCGGGGCATTTCAAGAAGATAACATGAGATGGTGATGAGAAGCTCGTCACCTAACCCACGAGCTACACCATTTTGACAAATTACGCCCTACTTTACACATAGCTTGGTTTCATCTTACAAACATGCAAAACATGAAACTGAGAACAGTAAGTCTTTATGACTTAGTTAGTGAACGGAACTAATCTGAATAATTCTTGCAATTCTGATCATGAACATATTAATATAATATGCTATAAGTAGTACGACTTTTGTCTTGCTACTTGTACATCGCATATATCTCTAGTTCTGAATTTCATAATCTCTATAAAATGTTTGAGGACGTGCTTCTGACTAGACGATGCTTAGTCGTCCTGCTATGAGTGAGAACTTCCCTAACCGACGAGTACTCTTCTTGGGATTCTAACTTGTCATCGTGTTGTTTTACATTCGGATCATCCACAAAGGATGCTTGATCATATGATGAGCACAGGTCATCCAGAACGGATGCTTCTATGGGAGTTCCATATCGTGCACTTTTTAGGCACGCTACATGACTTTTGGTGCATTTTTAGGCACCCTTGGCTTGACAAACGATGCTTCTTGTGAGCATCTTAGACATGGTTTGTTTTCGCTATATTTGAACTATACACATGTTATAACTGTCACACCCCAAATTACATGCTTTACAATGAATGTAATACCTTGGGAGGACTGTCATAGCATCGAGTTCTGATTATATCGAACGAACTAAAGTGTTGTTTTGAAAATATCGTTTGATTAATTAAAATAATCAGAGTTTACAAAACATAGGTCCCAATAGATTACCAAAGTACCAAAATGAGATTGTTACAATCAAACGATAGTTAAGTGCATAAAATATATGTGAGACGCGTCGTCATCGCGAATCTATGATAAGTCCACATGCATGCCATGAAGTGAATGCCTTAGATACCTGAGATAAAACATGCTAAAAGTGTCAACACAATGGTTGAGTGAGTTCATAGAGTTTGTTTAACAAGTAAAGCTTTTAAAGAACGCTCATACAACAAAGGCAAAGTTTTGGTCATTTAGAATAGTCCATAAAGCAAAGGCATTGCAAATCCACTCAGTTCCAAGTTCCGCCCATACAAAACTTGCAACCTGTGTGTTCACAGCCCACTGCCAAAAGTACGATGTCTAGAAGTCAAGTGCACGTTATCATAAGAGTTCACAAAGCAAAGGCATTGTAAATCCACTCGGTTCAAGTTCCGCCCATACAAAACTTGCAACTGTGTGTTCACAACCCATTGCACAAAATATAGTGTGTCTAGTGGTCGAGTATCTGTTGTCATAATAGTTCACCATATAGCACCACGTATATAATAATGTATGCCGAGCAAAGCCCTAGAATAAGTAATATCGTCCGTAACATAGTGGACGAGAGGTTGGCCGACCTCTAATAGCGCTATCCATACTACCTACTAATAGGAGACTAACAATGTGAATGTACGAGCAAGACATCATACAACTATTATATACAATTAAGAACACTCCGAACATGGGAGAATTTGTCTTGCTCCGAGCAGGAGACTTTAGATTGAAAATGCTCCGTTCCCATAGGGAGACATTACCGGGAGGCTTAAGGTTGCTCGAACAAGGGAGACTTTATGCGCTCCACCAATAAGGCGAGACTTTATAGTGATGCTCGAATATGGGAGACTTTATAGTGATGCTCGATCATGGGAGACTTTATAGTGATGCTCCAATCATGGGAGACTTTAGGTCAAGGTCATAGCACGAGGTTCAATAAGTTCAAACAAGTCATAAGTTCGTATTTAAGTTCAAAGGTTTCATTTAAAAGTTCGTAATTTAGTTCAAGAGTTCCATTCAAAAGTTCATAATTGTTGGGAATTAAGGTAATCTCGATTACTGCCAAGCACAAACTCGATTACTAGCTTCATCGAAGAGATTCTAAAGAAGAATTGATCTTTGCCAAGTTATACTTGAGTGTGTGTCTTCTTGAAAGTGGGAACCACGTAGGAGAGATAAGCTCGCTTTAGAGTAAAAGTCACCAGTATGTATAGGTTGGCGCCAGACATGTAGAGCTTATCGAATAAACAAAATGATTAACAAAACAATATGATTAGTTGCATGCTTGTCTAGTTGCATGCTTAGTCTAGTTTAGAAGTAGAAGCGTAAATTGTCAACGCCTATTAGGGTTTCTTGCCTATATAAGAAACCATATTAGTTTGTAATAGATAAGCTTTTTCTCAAGTATCTCAATTCTTGTATTCTATCCGAAACATAGAGTTTCTATAATCAAAGATCCATAGAGGATCAAAAGTGTTCTTAGTTATTATAACTTGTATTTATTTTCCGCTACAATATCAAGTTGTAGAGATCTTCTATTAGTTTGCTTGTGATTACATAGGCAACGCTAACGATCTCCGAGTGCTTAAAGATCTATCAAGGTCTTTGTTTCTAACAAGTGGTATCGAGCCTCGGTCTTTGTTTCTAACAAGTGGTATCGAGCCTCGGGAAAGTCTCTACGATACTAAGAACCATTCTCACCCCATACAATCATACTCATCCACCATGCCCGGATCCGATAATGAAAATGAAGTCACCAACACAAACAACACCAACACCACTTCCATGCAACAAATTCGGTCTCACAAACAAAGAATGGTAAATTTCCTTATTTAAAGAGGAAGAATATGAACTTTGGACTATGAAGATGGAAAACTGATTTCAAATATTGATTGGAATCATGGGAAGTAGTGAAGAAAGGAAATAGTCTAAAGAAGATGATTCCCGATGAGATGGAAGTTTATCATGGCTCCACCAAAACTCGTCAAGAAGTCTTGCCATGCAGAGAGCATAAAGTGAAGACTATTTTGCTTCAAGCCATACCAAGATCATCTTTGTGATTTTCACCATATGGATGATGCTAAAGACATATGGATGGCTCTCAAGGCAAGGTTCGGTGGAAATGAAGAATCAAAGAGAATGAGGAAGTCCATGTTAAGACAAAGCAGCTTCGGACTTCAACATATCGAAGAAGAAGGTATCCACAAGGGATACGACAGTTCCATAGGATCTTGAGTCACCGAATCACCGAATGCTAAACCGACAATGAAGATTGCAACTCAAAGTTCTTGAGGTCCTTGCCACCATCATGGTTGCATGTTAGTATTGCACTCAAGGCTAAAGGAGGGTGGACATGCTCACCTTTGATGAGCTATACAATGACTCGAACTCTTGAACCGTATGTCGGGACTCCTACCGTACATCTTCTTCTAACCATGCGACTTTTGTTGGGACATCTCATTCCAACATGATGGTACAAGCTCCTAGCTCCAACTATTTTCCATCATCTCCTAGTTCCAACTACTTTCCATCATCATCTTCAACTCCCCTCTCCACATAACCCTCGTCCCACTCCACCAAGTTCTCAAGCTAGGTCTAGTAGTGTGATGGAGGATGTTCTTCATTCGCTTGTTGTCGACTATGATACTCAAAGAAGATCTTGCATATGAAGACTTTGATCAAGTGGACCCTCTTGAAATGGAGGAAATGAAGTCGAAAATGCAGTGGCATTGTTTGTCGGTGGACATCAAAAGGTTTGAAGAGAAGGTGGAAGGAAGTTTGTTTTCAAGGGAAAGGAACCACCGCTTTGATAGGGGAAAGTCGGTGCTACACTTGTCATCGATGGGGCATTTCTCTAGAGAATGCAAGGACATAAAGAATGGAGATGGAGCCAAATATCTTTCCTATCGCCAGAAAAAAATGAAGTCGGAGCTTCAGAGCTCTCCTCACCATGGATGAACAGTCAACTGGACTACACATGAACTCGTTAATGAGGAAGCTCATGATACTTGACAAGCTTGGATCGCTTGCAAGGTGCACTTCGGATGAAAGGCATGATCGGTTTGCCTTGATGGGACTATCTCGTGTACACAATTGTATATTTGGTCGTAGTCTTAGATACAATGAACTTAAGGAAAAATTTGATGCTATGAAACCTAAGTTTGATGCATGTTATATTGATAATGAAGCTCATAAACTTGCATTAAAAGCGTAGAAAGACAAAAGTATGGTTTCGTAAGAATCAAATAGCTTATGAAGAAAAATAAAAGTGTTACAGTTTGATCTAGAAGTTGCAAATAATTACTTAAAACCGTCTCGAGAAAGCAAAGGATGAAGTCGTGTCTCGAGAACCTAGAACTTAAGGCAAAACTAGTGAGGAAATTGATAGGAATAATGAATGGCAAATGTCCGTAAAAGCTTAAATAGAATCATCTATACTAGTCAATCTCGGACATGTCCTATAGGTTTAGGTTTTCAAAATATGTAGGTCCGTGGCTAAGTATGATGGGCGAAACCTTCATCGCCAGGTTAGCTAATTATGTTAAAGAAGGTATAATGCATGTCGTCCCCGGTCCCATTAGAGGTGAGTTCATGCCCACGACCTATCCATCATCATTGACTTTGATGGATCACATCACCTATATGGCAAAAGTCAAAAGACTTGCTGACCTCGATACCTCATCTAATGAGTTTGTCTCTTGCTCGACAAAGACAATTCATCGATCAAGGGTCTACTTCCTATGAAAGTCGTGATTCAAATGAGAAGTCGACCTTCCCAAGCCCGAACCAACACCCAAGCCTCGCACCCCGCCTACTTGTGAGCCCTCTAGGAAGTCACGAGAATCAACTTCCAAGACAGCTTCTCCGAAGACTTATCTTTTAAATGTTTGAATAATCATCTGTTAAAACAATTCCTTGAATGTATCTGTTTAAGTACTTCGCATGTAATCCAACATCTTCCTATTTGAATAAAACTTCTAAGAAGAAGACATGTTTTGTATGTGGCAAGAAATTTCATTTGATAAAGGATTGTGATTTTATGAACAAAGATTGGGTGCATGTGCTACTCTTGAGAAACACAAACCTAATCGGACCAATGTTGCTAATATCCCACCTTATGTCCCTCAAGCGGAAAGACCGACTCTCATTGGAGAGGTTCGCTACGCACCATATGTTCAACCCACTAGCTCATACTTTAAACATGGTTATTGGCGACATATGTTGACTCTATGAATGCCGGGATGGGATATGGGAACACCGCTTGAAGCCCTCAAGAGTTGTTCTTGGACCAACAAGGGACCAAATTATCAATGGAGGACCAAGAACAATGGTGGATCCTCTAAAACTTCATGCCCTAAACCTCGTGATCCACAAGGCGTGTTCAAGTCAAGAATGACTTGAACCTCCACTATATACTAACTGTTTGTATATATTTTTTTGTTGTTGTTTGTAGGATCATCCCTTAAGCATAAGAATATTGGTATTGTTGATAGTGGTTGTTCCGAAGCATGTCCGGGAACAGGATATGATGCACAATTTTGTCCCTATAGAAGGAGGAGGCAATGTAACGTTTGGAGGAAGTGATGGGAGTATCACAGGAAAGGCACCATAAAACACCTCATCTAGATTTTGAAAATGTGTATTTTGTTAAGGAACTTCAAGATTTCAACTTGTTCTCTGCTTCACAAATCTGTGACACTAAGAACAAAGTTCTCTTCATCGAGAATGAATGTCTTGTCTTTGTCTAAAGACTTCAAACTCCCGTAAGAAACTTCAATTCTCATCAAGGTTCCTCGTACTCACAATTTATACACATTCAACCTTAATGAAGTTCAACCGGTGGTGACCTCACTTGCTTGGTGGCTAAAGCATCTCTTGATGAGTCCACTAAATGGCATAGAAGAATGGCGCATGTGAATTTCAAGACCATTAACAAACTCTCTAAAATGGGTCTTGTTGAAGGACTTCCCACCAAAGTATTTACAAATGATCACAATTGTGTCGCTTGCAACAAAGGAAAACAACACGAGCTTCTTACAAAGCTATCAATGCTATGAGCATCATTATCGAACCTCTTCGCTTGCTTCACATGGATCTGCTTGGTCCAACTCAAGTCGAAGCATTGATCATAAGTTCTTCGTTTGGTAATCACCGATGGCTATAGCGATTTTGTTGGGTTTTCTTTCTCGTAACCAAAGATGAAACATCTCAAGTCTTGATCAATTCATCACCCTTGTTGAAAATCATTGAACAAAAGGTCAAGGGTATTCGTGTGATAATGGGACGAGTTCAAAATGCTATTCTTATAGAACTCGTGGGTCAAAAGGCATAAAAGGGACTATAGTAATCCAAGAACCCCACAACAAAATGGGGTGGTGAAAGAAAGAATAGGACCTTAATAGAGGTCGCTAGATCCATGCTTGCGGACTCTAAACCGCCCACTATGTTCGGATCAAGTCATGGCACCGCCGCTATGTGCTAAACAGTGTCCATTACTGCACCACAACTCAAAACCCCATATGAACTTCTCTTTGAAAGGTTCCCGCATTCACTACCTAAAACCTTTTGGTTGTCAAGTGACAATTCGAACACAAGTGATCCATTGGGAAAGTTTGATGAGAAGGTCGATGATGGTTATATTATGGGCTATTCAAATCATAGTAGGGCCTCTGAGTGTATAATTTGCAAGCCAAGAAGATAGAGGAGACGTTGAACCCGAGATTTTGGAAGACAAGCATAATGTTCAAGGACGTGGTCATGCGTGGTCTTTTGACCTTGACTACTTAACGACTCTTTGGGTTACACTAGACACTTGGCTAATCAAAATGCGTGTTCTCAAGCTTCTCCCACCGACAATGCAGGTCCATTAGATGATGACTCGAAAATGAGTTTGAAGATGATGAGCAACCCATACTTGTGCCTTCCTTCTCTCCTAACAATATTGCGGTACCACCTCCAAGGATACCGCGATTCGAGTGATGAAGATGACTCTCATTATGCCGAGGACCTTGCTAGGCTTCGACTCAAGAATTTGTTTGCCAAGCTTGAAGCGTAGAAACCGAAAGAAGGGTAGCTAATGAAGGAGTCGCAGAAACAACGTGTCTGCTGAAGTTGACTCTGTCACACCTTCCATCCCCAAATCAAAGGCTATGCTATTCCTTCTCAAGTATCTTAAGACTTTGGTGAACCCTATACACGCTTTCCAAAACCTTCGGATCTTGGAAATCATCAACCCAAAGTGGCATCTTCACCTCACCCTCTTATGATGTCAATTTGAACCAACCATCACTAATCTTGATTCATCCATTAAAGTCAACCCCATCGCTACTCGGAGGATCAATATTGCTCATCCTCAATCCAAAATCATAGGTGATCTTCGCACCGTAAGAACTCAAGGGCTATCACAAGTCCTCAATTTGGACAGATTGCTTTTCTCTTATGTCTCCAACCAACAAAGAGACAATCACACGGACTTCAAACATTGTCTGCTTGCTTGTTTTCTCTCAAGTGGAACCAACCAAAGTATCTCAAGCTCTTAATGATTCAAGTTGGCTAGAAGCAATGCAAGAAGAGATGCAACAATTTCACAATCAAAGAGTTTGGATCTTGGTTCCACTACCGATGGGAAATATGCCATTGGGACAAAGTGGGTTACGAAGAATAAGAGATTCTCGGGTGTTGTGATTAAAAACAAAGCAAGGTTAGTAGCACAAGGCTTGATGGAGGAAGGAATTGATTATGATGAAGTGTTTGCCCTCATTGCGAGTTGAAGCAATTCGCATTTTCTTGGCTTATGCTTCTTATATGGGCTTCATGGTGTATCAAATGGATGTCAAATGTGCTTTTCGTATGGTGAGATTGAAGAAGAGGTTTATGTCTCTCAACCAAAGGGATTTGAAGACCCGGATCACCCAAATCATGTTTAAAAGTTGTTAAAGCTCTCTATGGCTTACATCAGCTCCAAGAGCTTGGTATGCTCGGCTTTCATCATTCCTCATCAAGCATGGCTATAGGAGAGGAGCTATTGATAAAACTCTGCTCCTCAAGAAGAATTACTCCGACATCATTCGGTACAAGTGTATGTGGACGACATTATCTTTGGTTCCACAAATGAAGCTTGGTGCGGGAATTCGAGGAACTTATGAAGGGTGAATTTCAAATGAGTGCTATGGGAGAACTTACTTTCTTTTGGGTCTCCAAGTTCGTGAGAACAAGATGGCATCTTTATCACCAAGATAAATATGTGAGGACATTCAAGAAGTTTGGTATGGAAGGTGTTAGGATCGCCACCACACCTTATGAAGCTCCAAAGACTAAAGCAAATAATGAACCAGATCTACCGTGAATGTGCATCCAGACAGTCCATGATTGGTTCATTGATGTATCCGACGACTTCAAGGCCCGATATTACGCTTGTGTGAGTGTGTGTTCTCGACATCAAGTCACTCCACTTGCTTCCCATCTCAATGTCAGTAAAGAAGATCTTTAAGTACCTCAAAGGCCAACCTCTTTAGGCCTTTGGTACCCAAAAGAATCTCCTTTCAAGTTAGAAGCATATAGTGACGGTGATTATGCCGGTGCAAATCGATAGAAGATCCACAACCGGAGGTCGCCAATTTCTAGGCAAAGGTTGATTTCTTGGCAATGCAAGAAACAAACCATTGTGGCCACCTCCACCATCAAGCGTAGTACGTTGTCACGCAAATTGTCAGGGACAAGTCCTTTGGATTCGTAACCAATTCTTTGGACTATGGGTACAACTTTATGAACACTACAATTCATATAGATAATCAAAGTACCATCTGCATAGTCAAAATCCAGCCACAATGAACGAAACACATTGAAATCGTGCACCACTTTATAAGAGATGCTTATGAAAACATTTGATAAAAGTGGCTAAAATCCATACTGATGATAATGTGGCAGACCTATTAACAAAGGCTTTTGATGGACCAAGGTTTCAACACCTCGTGGTCAATATTGGAATGCTAAACCCTTGACTGCATAGTTTAAGGGGAGGCATAGGCCTCAGGGGAGGCATATGCCTCAGGGGAGGATTTGTGCAAACTCTGCAGATTTTTGTTTGTTTTATGTTTACTCTGCAGATTTTTTTTGGTTTGTTTCTATATTTTAGTTTGTACTCTAACACTAACTTCTAATATTTCTCTAGTTTGTTTGTTTTTGTTGTGTATGTTTTAGTGTTTGCATTGCGCTTGTTATGCATCGCATTTTGTCTATTCCTTATCCGGATTGCGCTTTATACATCCCATAATCAAGATCATATTCATCAAGAGTGGCTCATTAGTACATGGTCGATAGTGAGAAAGTGTTGCTTGTTTCTTCCGATAACAAATCTTGAAGCATACAATTTGATTCTCTTCAAGATAATATCGAAAGAAAAGAAATTGAAGTCAAATTGTTCATTCATTCATTCAAGAAATGTTTTGACTTACGACTTACATAAAGTCAACCTACTTCTATTTTGCATCCTCAAGATACGAGCTATACGCTTAAGTCGAGCCTATTCTAGTGCATATCTTTCATTTCAAATCTAATCGAATGTCGGATATGCGTTAAATGTTGGCTTTGCTTTCAGAGGTCTTGCATAACCACCCATTCGGTCTAACCGGGTGGTTGGATATGCATGACCAAGACGACGAAGATGCTAAGGACCAAAATGGAGGATGGATTGATGAAAACGATTGATGATGACGATGACCACGTGGGATGACGAAGAGAACTATCGTGTCCTTTGTGCTTCATCTATTCATTTCAACCAAAATGCAATCGATCCACCCTCCTCAAGCCCTTCTTCTATACGATGGGTGTTGATGCACCAAAAGATGGTGCAAGTGAGACCAAGAACCACCTCTCTATCTTTGGGAGTGGCGGATTCCTATACGAGATCTTTGTTGAGACCGAGGTGTTGGAGGTTGGGAGTAAGACGTTCCTCCTTATAGGAGTCATCGTAATCATCGCAGATTCACTTGGATTCACTACATCGTCATCTTCCAAGAAGGAAGAAAGGGCGATTTATTTGGTCTTGGATAGGGTTGAGGAAAGTAATGGAACCATGGGTTTGATTCACCACTGATGATGATGAAGAGGATGAGGAAGCTGAGGAAGTGAGATCTATGATCTCAGGTTTGGAAGTCATAGTGCAATTGGGTTAATTGGGGTTATTTGGCTTCTAGGGTTTGTGGTAAATATTTGGGGATCTTGGTGAAAAGATGAGTTACATTGGGATCATTTTATAGACGGATTCAAGGTTCAACGAGTTTAATGCAAGTAGGTGGCACAGTAATTCTAGAAACTTACCGAAGATATTCTTATCTTTGATGCATTCTGCTGATACCATAACTTCAACAGATTGATCTTGTGTTTCTGCCGAAGCGTTATTTTGGGTTGGGTCAAAGTGGTCATACACGTCAGCATTGGTCAACCAAACGGTCCATTTTTCTTTGACTATAATTTGGGCAAAAACACTCCACCCACCATCACTCGCTTCAGAACAAACGAATTCCCTCCTATTCTACTTCCACAAACACTCACCATTTCAAGAATCTTAACTCTAAACACTCATATTCCTCATGGCTCTTGAATTTAAATATGATCACAACAAAGTTGCATTTCTGGGAAATGGGAAAGGATATGAATTGTACGAACCAATGGTGGAATTCCTGAAAAGGTCCAAGATTCATTATGCTCTAACTCATTCTCCAAATGAGATATATGAATCATTGATTACTCAATTTTGGGCAACTGCTGAGAAGAGGAACGAGACAAAGATTAGGGCTGTGATTGATGAAAAAGAGTACTATGTTACAGAGGACCTGATTAGGAGGAAGCTTCACTTGGAAGATGCTGATGGAGTATTTTACTCTAATCAGGAAGATGTGCTGAATGGAGTTAGGGCTATTGGGTATCGAGGAACAAGAACAGATATGTGGCTAAAGAAGGAACTCTGCCCAAAATGGAGGTTCCTGGTTCATACTCTGCTCCAATGCATGAGCAACAAGACCGGAGGATGGGACCAGCCTCTCTACCGATCGGGATATGGTATTGTGTGTCTTTCTCAAGGGTAACTTTCAATTTTTCTAAGTATATTTTCGAAAACATGGTTGAAAATATTCAAAAGACAAAGGAAAATTTTAATGTACCCAAGGTTTTACAAATCATATTAGACACCTCTACCCAAGCCCAAGCCTTTTATCCTATAGGTTTCTTGATCGCTAAATTGTTTGCAACCATGAAAACTCACTTTCGTGGGGAACATCATCCCTTGCTAGCTGCCATGTTGCCCTGTGGTAATGAGGTCACGATGAGGAGAATGTGTCTCATAATCCTCCTATCTCACCTATGGCGATCGATGGTAATCCATTGGTTAACATTGATGAGGCCCATCTTCATCGTTGAAGCAACTCATGTTGCTCCTGACCAGCCACCTTGTCCCAGCCCTTCACCCACACTTGCTACTCATGATGAGTCAGATTTGCATAGACCACCCACACCAAGTCCTGTGAGGGATCCTCTCGATGAAGATCTTCCTCACACTGTGCATGACCATGATTCTACTGAAAGGTCCAATGAGGCTCCCCTTACCACAGAGCAATCTGTTGGTGGAGCTGAGGACCCCATTACACTCTCATCTGTGTATGCTCTTGTCAACAGGTATGCTGCAGAGGTTAAGAATCTGAAAAAGGAGCTCGCAGAGACCAAGTCTTCTCTTGGAGGTAAAATTGCAGAACTGCAGAATCAGGTTAAGATTTTAGAGCACGAACTAAAAGGGTCTTCCAAAAGGAAACTTGTGGTTTCCTCTGATGAAGAACAAGAAGTTCCTCCCTTTGGGTCTCTGGACATGTTGGCTGAAGTTTCTCTCAATGACCCTTCATCAGTAGCTGCCACTTCATCAAAGAAGACGAAACCTGCTCACATACACCGAAGAAAGAGATCGATCTTCATAAGGTTTCTTCAAGCTTCAGAGGAACCAGGGTTGATAAGGCGCATCTGGCGATATACAAATGGAGGATGCATCTCCGCACCTTGGACAATCTTCATCTGTTCAAGAACCATCAAGCCCTTCACCTTCAAAGCAGATCTTCCCGATGATGTTTGTCTTGACCACATCGCTTGATAATCTACATCAACATGTTGATCTAGGTACTCGGAAGAAATTCTCGTAGTTGATCTTCTTGAAGAAGAGTGTGCTAAGCACCGATGATAAAGGGAAAAATGTCATCACTGAAGATGAGCTTGGTCCTCACCTAGTGACTGAGGAAGAAAGACTGGGTCAAGCAAGTAGATTGGCAGAGTTTGAAATGTCAAAGGAAAGTGTAGCATTGGCTAAACAACTTGGAACAGAGGAATTTTCATCTCTAACTCCTGAGAGAAGAAAAGAACTAGATGAACTGAGGGTTAAGATGCCTGCTGAACAGTGGGATATCCTCACCCAGAAAATCATTTCAAAACCTTCTCTAGCTCAAAGTATATTAGGTGAAGATTTCCTCAGTGACAATTATGTGGAGCGAATGATGGCTCAGGGAAGACAAAGGAGGCAAGAGGCAATTACACAAAAGAGGGCCATCCAAGCTCAGAAGGCCAAAAACAAACCTCCTACTAAAGATGAAATAAGAAGAGTAGTGAAAAACCAATACTCACAGTCCAACTCTGGCCTAACAATGAAGCAAGTCAAGGCTTTTCCTGATCATGTCCTATATCGCAAATATAACCAAATCATGGAGGAAAGATCATTATCTTTAGCAAAATCTCTCAACCTAAAGAGGACTTCAGAGAATGAAGCTGCTCCAGAAGCCAAAAGACTCAAGGCTGATGATGCTCCAACCAAGGAATCCTCTCCAGTCATTCCTGCTGAAGCAACTTCAAGTTGCCTCCTCATCGCCAAGGGTCAATCTCTTGAACCATCCTCCATTCCTCCCGATGCACCAAGCTTCGACCTACCTCTCCTCGAATACCGATGGCACACTGGAAGATTCTAAAGCTAAGAAAGCTGATCTCGCAGAAACCAAAACAGAAAAGGCTATAAGGATATCCCACAGGATGAAAGCACTTTGTGCTTCAACCCAATCTCCATCTACTGATACAAGTCCTACTATCAATGCAGAAGATGAAAATGCTCCCTCAAGGGATATCTATCAGCCTGGGAGGAGGACGAAGAGAATGGCTAAAATATCTTCTTTGGATCTTGAAGCTGATGACTCAGCCTTTATTGTAGAAGGGTCTGCTGCTGATTTTCCTGATGGAAACTCAGATGGGGTGATAGAGTGGAAATTAAAGGATGATGAGATGAATGTTCTTCATCGAAGGGACTCCACTTTAATGGAATTCACCTTTCTAAAGGAAATTCTACACTTGATAGACAGGGCAGACATAATTTCTCTGTTTACTCAAGTTACCACCCATTACTGCAACAAGGAACCACAAGGTTCTGGGATGTTTTACCAGAGATCTTCAAGTTCATTGAACTCCCACATTCCCAACAAAGAAAGCATCTTCCATTTGGGAAAACTCACATCGGTGGAAGCTTATATCTTGGAGATTCTATCCTCTCCCTCGGGTGCATGTCCTTGAAACTAAGGGTGGAATCACGGTGTGCATGTTGTCCGAAAGAAAGTACCCTCGCCTAAAAGACTCATGGAAAGATGTTGAGCCGAAATTGGAAATTCCTCCAGATCCAGTGGGAAATGAAAGGCACTCTGCCTTAGCTCTGGTGGGATTGATCAAAACTCAACTTCAACAACTGCAATAGGCCTCTTCTTCATTCATATCAGGTCACTTGGTACTCTCTGCACTACCCTGTTGTGTTCATTTTTAGTTTGCTTTGTTTATGTTATTTGTCTATTTTTGTCTAAAGTTTTTAGTAAATGCTTTCATAAAAAGAAATCTCACAAAAAACATCATTTTAAAAATAGTGATAGCGTTTATTTAATAAAAATTAGGTCTTTAATTTTACTTCTCAACTGATTATTACGCTTTTTCAGTATACTAAACTTTTTGTTTGTTCTTGGTTAAAAAAAAAAAAAAAAAAAAAAAAAAAACTACTTTTATGTAGAATTTTTGTCCGATGGTCTTTAACTCACCCGATGTACCTTTTGTATATCAAAGAGTTGGCTAGTCCAAAGGGTACACTTTGGTAAAGACACATCAAATCATTGATAAATGTAATGGTTTGCTCAAAACCATAGGGTTTGCAACCACCCATGCTTAATCACGAGGTTGTATGGTCATCAATTCACCATGATCTATTCTGTTTGGAATCCAAGAATTGGCTAGCCCACATGAATATGGCATGTGGTAAAGGCACCGACTCCATATTTGGTTCTCGGTTCACCAATTCTAAGAATTGACTAGTCCCGAGCAAACGGCTACGGTAAAGACAAGACAAACCGTTTATATGGTTGCCGATTTGCCAATAAATCGATGGTTATCAATGTACCATAGTTTTCGAACTCAAACATGTGGCTACTCCAAGAGTAATGGCTATTGGTAAAGAGACATCAAATCCATTAATTTCGATGATTCACCTCTCACGGAGTTAACACACCGGAAGTGATGAGAATAGTATTGAACTTATATGTTTTGATGTACACGATGTCATATGTTGTTTGCAAAGATCCGTGTTTCACGAGTTCGATTCTTGATCCTCAAGATCTTGTCCACTCACCGCTCACACAACATTATGGTACAATCCTCAAGGAAAATGTTACAATCCTCAACAAAGATTAGCGATCTATCAAGGAAACCGGAACTTAACCTAGTCAAATTCCGGTTTAGGGAGGATTGTTGGGAATTAAGGTAATCCACCGATTCTGCCAAGCACAAACCATCGATTACGCCAAGCTTCATCGAAGAGATTCTCAAGAAGAATTGATGTCGCCAAGTTATACTTCAATGAAATGATAAAGGCATAAAGTGTTGTCACCGAAAGTGGGAACCACGTAGGAGAGATAAGCTCGGTTTAGAGTAAAAGTCACTGTATGTATAGGTTGGCGCCAGACATGTAGAGCTTATCAGAATAAACAAAATGATTAACAAAACAATATGTCTAGTTGCATGCTTAGTCTAGTTTAGAAGTAGAAGCGTAAATTGTCAACGCCTATTAGGGTTTCTTGCCTATATAAGAAACCATATTAGTTTGTAATAGATAAGCTTTTTCTCAAGTATCTCAAGTCTTGTATTCTATCCGAAACATAGAGTTTCTATAATCAAAGATCCATAGAGGATCAAAAGTGTTCTTAGTTATTATAACTTGTATTTATTTTCCGCTACAATATCAAGTTGTAGAGATCTTCTATTAGTTTGCTTGTGATTACATAGGCAACGCTAACGATCTCCGAGTGCTTAAAGATCTATCAAGGTCTTTGTTTCTAACAATAATTAAGTTCAAGAGTTTAAGTCTAATTCAAAAGTTCAAAACAGTCAAAGAGCTCAAAACATATCAAAAGGTTCAAAATAGTTAAAGGGTTCAATATTATGTCAAACAAGTTCAAAATAGCCAAAGGGTTCAATATAAAGTCAAACAAGTCCAAAATAGTCAAATGGTTCAATATTACGTCAAACATGTTCAAAATAGTCAAAGGTTCAATATTAAGTTATAAGAGATTAATTAAATGTCAAAATGTTTTAAATCAAGTTAAAGTGTTCAAATCTATGCCAATATGTTCCTATCAAGTTAAAAGAGTTCAAATATATATGTCGAAGGGCTCAAAATCACGAAAAGTGGTTCAAATAATAGTGTTCATAACATAGTGATCAATTTAGTTCGGGCACAATCTACTTACTAGCATAAGTAGTGGAACAAGAGTTATTTAAGTTCATATAAGTGTAAAGTAAAAGCAAGTATTTGAGCATGTATCTCCTCCAAAGAGTTTATAAAACAATTAAACGAGTAAAAGTGGGGCTACGAACTCACCTGATGCAATGGTTATGATGACAAAAGTAGATACGCTAAAATGAGGTGCGATCTCTATCCGCAACCTAATATGAATGATGTGTCCTAATGTAAGTTATGAAACAATGTCGTGCATGCAAATTCACATGATATCCATACCACTTGTACATTTTGAAAATGAAGTTTATCGTTGAAATATATGTTTATGACATCTCGTCATGTTATAAAATACTTTACAAGTATTTACGCTGAAACAACATCCTACGATAGTCGTTTAGTGATTTATCAAGAAATTATAGCTTTTCGTCGTAAAACAATATAATTTGACATTTCATGAAAGTGACTAAATGGCCTCGAAAAGCTAGTCGTAAAATAGTGAATATCGAGTGTTAGAAAACAAACTAAATGGTTTTGGAAAGCTTGTAGCATTATCTCAAAGTCTTAGCTTTTAAGTTTTATCATAGAGGTTTCGATCATGGAGAAAAACATAGGTAAAGTAGGGTACTTGTACCAAAAATATTGTTTAAGGGTAGTTGTCGGCAAAGTTTGAGTGACCGTATTTTATTCGTTACAACTCCGTTTGACGAACGGTTGGACATTTTGGAAAATAGGTTAGGTGAACTTACTTTTACTAGAAGACATCGTTTTCTAAAACGTATTCCATCGATGTTAAAAGCGACTCTCAACATGGTCCTTAGCGGCAACTAGTTTTTGTCTAATAGGAAAAATATATAAGTGTTATATACTTGTATAAAAAAAGTTACGATAACCTTGTTTAAAATGTAAATAACTTAGTCGTTATAAGTCCGTTTTCTACGTTTTATATGTCCTTAGCTTCGAGTTAAAGTATACTAATATATTTTTGATAAATCGACTCATTTAGAAAATGCTTAAGACTTATTTTTAACCCTTAAAAATCTGGACAGCATGCTGAATTTTCCGGAAAATATAGTTTTCGTCGTTAAACTTGAAAATAGCATAACTTCTTCGTTATAACTCCGTTTTAACCCGTTCAAGCGACCACGTTTTCGTTTTAAAGTATATTTTCCGAATATCTAGCCCAAAATATTTTGTAAACTGTCGAAATTTCCAGATTTCACAAATATGATCAGACCCTTATTTAATGTTGTCGAAAATGATTTCTCTCACGTAATACTTATTCTAACCACTTCAAATCAACACCAAAGCTATTCTAAACCTACCATACACCTTCTTAGGGTGTCATGGGTTCCTAAAAATCATCAAAAATGATATGTTTCAAGGGATTAATTATAGGATGATATATACTAATTATAAGTACTAAAACAAATAAAGTGGTATAGATAATCATATAACTTGCATGTTTTCTTCAAGCATGATACAAATGACCAAAGTATGAATATGAAAGATAAAAATGATCATGAAATGCTTACTAGTGTAGTGATGAGGTTTAAAGAACAAGGTTTTTCCTAATACCCTAGGTTTTTATTTCAGAACCTTGATTAAGAGTATACTAGTGTTAATATTTTAGCTTGATCTTGCAAAAATTTTGGTTTCTTCTTGGTTCTTCTCTATGGCCGGTTATACAATGGAAATGAGGAGAGTGATATGTTTTGATTTCACCTAAGATATAATGTATGTATGTTAAATGTTAGTATATAATTAAAATTGTGGAAAACTAGAAGGGGGGGTTGAATAGTTTTACCAATTTAAAACTTCCTTTTAAATATTTAGATCGACTTATGTCAATCTATTTGATTGTTTATATTGGACATTGATAGATAGATATATAAACGTGTAATGAAAGATAAAGAGTAAGAAGCACATCACCAAGACACAAGTATTTATAGTGGTTCGACTACAAGGACACCTTCCTTCCCCTACTCCACTCCCCGAGTCACCTACTCGAGAGTTCGTAAACACTACACCAACTCCTTATGGCGGAGAAGCCTTCACAACGTCGCTTAACCTTTTTCCGGTACAAAGCTAAATACCGAATTCTTTCACACCAAGGCGAACCACACCTAACACAACGTCGCCTACCCTTTATACGGTGCTAGGCTAACCACCGAGTTCTTTCACACCTTTGGAGAACTAATCCTTCACAACGTCGCCTACCCTTTATTAGGTACTAGGCTAAGCACCTAGTTCTTTCACACCTTAGGTGAACTACACCTTCACGACACAACACCTAATCTCAAGGAGATCTACTCCTTGTTACAACACCATCAAGGATATCACCATCCTTGTATAAAAAAAAATACATATATGTATAACGATGCACCTCATCGATTATACGACCTAGGCATTCTTCCCAAATGATACTTGATTTGATTCTTTGGCATCCTTCACTAATTCCTTTGACACAACGCTTGGCACCCTTTACTAATGCTTTCATCTTGACACTTTCGGCATTCTTCACTAATGCCTTCAACCAAACATTTATGGAGAAAGGAAGAACTATCAACAAGATAACCTTAGTAGTCTTGATGTGACGAAGCATGGCAACTCATGGACTTTGAGCTTGCACGTCTTCAAGAGGTGGTGATCTTTCCTTTTAGAGGAACCTAGTAGATCACACAAAAACAAAAGACAAACTACATAGATCACTTAGATCTGAGGTTAGAGGGTTAGAATACTTTGGGGAAGTATATGTAAAAAGCACACCTAGAGAGGAAGAAATGGCTCTCTATTTATAGAGGAAATTCTCTTACATTTCCCGGATCCTACCACAGGGATCCGGCTAGCACAAAGCTAGGGATCCGTGGTCCGCTCCTCTTTGCCCATGGGTATTTTTGGTTATGGGTCATGGGTCATGGGTTATGGGTTGATCCATGGTTTTCTTTCTAGATACAATGTATCTTAAGGATACAATGAACTTGGTTAAGTGGTATATATAAAACCATGGGTTATGGGTCAAAACCATTTGCTAGTATTTACCCATTTAGTATATACTTGTATTTACCCAATTTAGCATACACTTAGTTTTACCCATTTTAGTATACTTAGTTTAAGTATATGTTTAACCCAATATGTAAACACTAGTTGTTGTACATATGTATCTAAATCATAAAATCACTTATACTTGTTTTAGTGTTTTATGTGAAAGCGTAAGTGTGTTAGAAAACTATTAACTCAAACTATTTACGTACTCTATTTGTTTCGTTAAAATGATTTTATATTTGTTATTGACAAAACATTAGAAGATCGTAAAATATAAATAAACGTTTTCACGGCTTATTTGTATTAACAATCTCCCCCTTTTTGTTGATGACAAAACATAAAATTATTTTAAGGAAAAATCTAAAATTAAGTAAAAGTTTGAATTTGTAGTTTTACTTTCTTCTCCACTTTTGTCGAAACAAAAGTGTTAAAAAAACTAACACAATTTTATAAGAGAAAAAATGTAAAAATATAAAGAGAGCAAGTGGCGGGAATGGTACTCGTCTTAACTCCCCTTGACGAGTCCATCCATTTGAAAGGCGTCAAGGACATAACGTAAAATAAACTAATTGTGTTTGCAATTAAGTTTGCAAATGGTTCGTCTAAGTGGCGAGCGTGCTCCCCTTGAATATTGCAATGTTGCAATGGGGTGTCATGAAGTGTAACCCAAAATTGGATTAAGTTTGCAAATTATTTTGCAATGTCGTTTGATACAAAGCTCCCCCTAGCTTTATGGTGTCAATATCTTCATGTGTATTTTGAATAACTACAAAACAAAGGTTAGAAAAACAAGAGTATAGTGCATAATTTCATGCAAAAGAGACTCAAGTTAGTATAAATTTGTGCTCTGTACCACGGATCTCACGGTTCCCTTTAAGGGGATCCGTCTAGTTATCGAGAAGGGATCCGGCTATCTGCTGACGCTTTCTTGAAGATGAAGAAATGTCAAGGAATGCTATTGAGGAATGAGATATATGTACAATATAACAAGCACAACACACATAATAATCATAGCATATAAGTAATCATTCAATAAAACAAGAGATACACAACCAAATCTCTAAAAACTGAGAGAATGAACTATAGCCATATAAGCACTACTAATGCTAATGAATTACCCCAAATTTTAGATTCAACTAAAATCTTTAATGATGAGATGAGTTATCCTAAACATTCTCAGTTTGAGCTTGTAGTTCATGTATTAATACATCTAGTTCATGTTTCAATCTTTCAACATGTTTGCAATGATCGCACTCTTTGTCATGGTTTTGACTTTCTTGAAGTGGAGGTTCAAGTGAAGTGGGTTGAGGATCTTCAAATGATTGTGTGGTGGCTCTAGGTACTAATAAAGTAGGTTGAGTTGTGGAGGATATAGTAGAATTATGTGGTGAAGTCCTAGTGGAAGCACTCTTCTTGTGAATTAGTTTGATTGGTTTTCTTAGTGTGGGAGAGATCCTAGTTTTGGTGGACTTACCCGAAGGTGATTTGGTTGAGGAAACTTCATGCATGATTCTAGCAAGTTTCTTGGGTGGTTCTTGAGTGGATGAGTTAGCACTAGGAGCCTTAGTCATAGTGATGGTGCTAGTAAGAACTCTTTTAGTTGCTGATTTTGAGATGTGATTTGAGAGTGGTACCATAATTCTAAGGTTGTTTGGTTTATAAAGGGTAATTTGAATTAGGAAATTAAATTCTTGGTCATTTGAAGGTCTAAGCATGCTTTTGGGGTTTTGATCAGTTCTATGAGGATAATTAATGAATGCTAAAGGTGGTTGGAGACCCAAAGGTGACTTGAATTCAAATATGGAGTGGTTTATGCTCTGCATCTCACGGATCCCACGGATCCCTCTCGATGAGGATCCGCTGGTTAAAGACCGAGGATCCGGTTGTCGACAAGGACTAGGTGAAATCATTATCTTTGTTGTAAGGTTTGTTTAATCATGGATTGACTTGATTTTGAAGTCTTTAGTCATTGGATATCTCAAATCCTTAACCCTAACAAGTAATTATGCCTAATCATGGTTTTGACGAAGAAAATTTGACTTTGGATAGTCTAACTATATGTTTGATGACTAAAGTATTCTTGACAATGTGAGTTATAAAGGGAAGAACTTTGCAATTGTATTTAAGACTTAATCCACTAATGTTCTTAGAAATGTAATATGCACAAGGTTGAGATTCAGAGTTTCTCTGATCTAGGAACTCATTTAAGATGAGATGGAGTGTTTGAGTTAGGAAGATGAGTTGAAATGATTGTTTTAGCTATGTTTGACATAAACTGTCACCCGGATCCCACGGTTCCCTCCTTGAAGGGATCCGGCTAGGCTAATCCTAGGGATCCGGCTCTCAGCAGTTATGATAGGTTTGAAATGAGGTTTCTAGGAACTAAAGCCTATCTCATTTTGAATGTTTCAGTCTCCTAAGTGTTTGAGATGAAAGGATACTTGAATGATCAAAGGTAATAAGTGTTATAGCAAATGATTGCTTCTTATGGAAGGAGGATGGGACAAGATGACTACTAATGGATGTCCAAGGATAACACTAAGAGTTATATAGGTGTCAAGTCATAATAAATGATCCTAGTGATCAGGTTTTAGCTTTAGGTGATATTAAGAAAAATTCTTA
This sequence comes from Chrysanthemum lavandulifolium, assembly GCA_022545495.1. Lineage (NCBI taxonomy): Eukaryota > Viridiplantae > Streptophyta > Magnoliopsida > Asterales > Asteraceae > Chrysanthemum > Chrysanthemum lavandulifolium. Next base: position 213,946,623 of record CM040242.1, read on the forward strand.
AAAATTTCAAGAATTGAAAAACTAATTTTTGTCTTACCTTGAGATATAAAAGACTAGAAGCAATTTCCTAAAATTGTTTAACTTGTCTTCTTAAAGTGTTTTGAGAGGTGAGAAATAGTTTGTGAGTAGTTGAAGCGGAAATATGGTGAGTTTAGATGTGTTGATAAAATCAGACTAAGATCTTAAGTAAGCCTTTAGTGAGTCTAAGCCTTTATCATCCTTGAAGTGGACTTAGTTGGGTTCTAAAAACATATGCTAAGCTAATGTGATGTTATCTAAGCGGTTTGATGTCTTTGAATCTTGCATTCTCGATCGATGTCATGGATCCCACAGTTCCTTCAAGGGAAGGATCCGGCTAGGCTAATCCTAGGGATCCGGCATCTGCAGATCAGAACCTACACAGAAATGATGTGCAGATTTTGTACACTATTAAATCTATAAAACAAGCAATAGGAACAAGCAAGTCATCATAAAACATCACTTACAAGATAAAGTAACAATATCCAAAATACCATAAACCAAAAATACTAATGAGAAATCATTCAAACATAAAATAAATGAAACTAAGCACATTCCTATTGTCTCTTTCGTCAATTCTTCCTTTTCCTTTTGACTTAGTGAGGTTGTAGCGAGGTTTTGAATCATGCCTCTTATTTGTTCAAATTCGCGGTCTCGTTTGGAATGGTTGGAAGTTGTTCGTGGTATTCAAGGATTTCCAATTTGATGTTGGATACGGGTCGATGTCTTCTTCATCTTCTTCTTCTTCTCCTACCGAGGAGTCCGAGAGCTTCATGTTTCTCCATTGACCATGAACCGTTTAGAGGTTGTTTGGTAAGAGGTACCATGGCGTGATCGGAAGGTAATGATCATCGTTGATAGGGGATGGTTGCAATGCACTAACATACTTAAAAAGTCGTGTTAGGAGCATACCATATGGGAGTACCATGTTGGAAGCTTTGAATACCCCAGCCATTCTCCTTACCATGTAGTAGGCAAGATTAAATGGCCTTTGGTGGGTAAGACAATAGATCATTTGCACAAGACATGCGTTTGGATGATCTTTGTTTCCAACTAGGCTAATGATGTTTTCCCTAAGGATTTCTTCCCATTTTCTAAACATGGGATGTGATGAGTGTCTAAATACTCATCATTTTTGTACAATCTAAACTGCAAAATCATCTGAAAACACTCAAAAATGCATTAAAATGATGAAAATATCACAAATCAGTGTTTTATGTGTTTTAAATGCAAAAATATCAAAATCAGATGAAAAATGATTCAAGTTTGCAAAATTGGCAGTTTTAGTCCCCCAAGTTTCAAAAGTTGTCAAATCTAGTCCCTGGAATTCAAAAATCAAGAATTTTATCATTCAAGGTCCCTAAAATGTTCTAAGTTGTTTAAAAATGGTCCTTGAATGATTCTTTGGTCAAATGGCAGAAAAGGTCCTTAAACTTTGAAAAATGTCAAAATTAGTCCTTGGATATTTTAAAATGGAAAATGATCAAAATTTATCCTTGTACTATCAAAGTTTGTCGAGTTTGGTCCTTGTGAATAGTTTCGAAAAGTGGCATGTTCAGTCCTTTATCTTTGGTCAAATTACATTTTTGGTCCTTGTTATTAATACAAAACCAAACGGACCATTTCCTTTGTATTTTGAGCCAAACCAAACCAAATAGACCCCTGTCATTATCCCTGTGAACCCCCATTGTGACCCCCTCTCGTTATTAATACACCGGTCAAAAAAGTCAAACACGCGCCAAAATCCAGAAACCAGAGCTGGTATTCCACTTTTTCAACACACCACTTGTCTCACCTCACCCTCACCTTACCTTGTCCCCCTCCACCTCCACATCTTCCAAAACCCATTAATATCAAAAACCTGCTCAAGAGAAAATTGGCGCCAAAAATCCAAATGGACGGATATGATGATTTTTGCAGATTCAATGGCTCAGATGAGGTGGGATACAATCAGAGTTGTCAACAAGAGTGGAAAAGTCTATAAAAGAGGGAAGAGAAGCAATGTATCAAAATATCTAGTGTAAAAATTAGTTTTCTTATGTCGTTTTAAGTAATTTTCAATTCTCAGTGTATTTTAAAGCTTTCAAGCATTTTGTTTAAGTGTTTCAGTGTATTGTGAATCTTTCTTAATAAGCAATTTCAAGTTTTTAAGTCCAATTCAGTTTATGCAATTTTTCTTTCAAAAATCTCATATGATTCAAATGTTGTTTTTAGTTGTTGTTTGGACTGAAATAGCTCATGTAAGCTCCTAGATAGATTCTAAAAGCTATTAGATATCATAAAATTCAGTTTAGCATCAAAAAGGAAAAATCACCAAAAATACAAATAAAATAGTTGAAAAATAAATAATCCATTGGAAATGGTGTTCACAGCTGGAGCAGGGTGAATTTTGGATGGCCTTGGGTTAGTGGCTTAGTGGTAAGCCTATAGGAGTGATCTTGGCCTTTGGTTCTCAGTTTTCAGTTGGATAGCTATTTGTAAGCACTTTGATCCATTTTGACATTTTACTGCACAAGTGTTCATTAGCTTGAATTTCTGGTTCTTTATGTTCATTAGTTATAGTTAAGTGTATTTAAGAATTAAAATCAGTTGGTTGTTCTTTTAAATTTGTAGTTTATAAAAAGTCTCATCTTCACAGTTTAAATATCATAATCATCATTAGCGAGTTTTATGTTGTTATGACTGTTGTTTTATGCTTATTTAATTCTTATAATTGATATTATAAAGTCTGAAATCAGTTCCATGGTTTTAAGTTGAGTTTTGCTTTGAAAATCACCATAACAGACATTTAAAAGGGTGTTTGGATTTGCTTGTTTAAACTGTAACAGGTCTTGCCTGTGTTGTTTGTTTGTGCTTGCTCTGTGTCAAATACACACTTAATAACTCATATAAACAAGAAAACCTGTGGTCATTTAGTGAAATAGTCAAAATCACCTTTGATCACACATAGATAGTTCACTGTTAGGATTTTTGAATACAAATCTCATCAAACTAGCTTAGAATCTGTTAACCTAGCTTAAATCAGTCTTAATATAGCTTATTACAACATATTCAGTAAGTAGTATTGATCATAAGTTCATATAAGTCAACTTCTCTAGTTTTTATAAAAGTCAAAATTTTCATTTTGGTCGTTTTTGAATTAAATAGATAATTTTAGTGTGAGTTTAATATTGAGTTTTAGCTTAAAAGCTTTTGGGATATTAAAGTTTAGTTGCTAAACTTAATTAGAAAAATACTAGTTTAATGTTATTCTGCTTATTAAGTGCTTTTTAACTAGCTTCTTCTGGACCACTGTTTGAAAATGGTGCCCTGTGCACAGTTGGGTAGTCCAACTTGTTAAGCTCACACAGAGCTTATTAGTTGGTCTAAGCTTGTGATCCTTGGTTCTTTGGAAAGCCAACCAAGCCATCTTGAAGTTCCAAGCTTAAGTTTTCATTTTGAAGCTTGTTTGCTAGGGCTGCAAGTGGCCTTTTGTTCTGTCCATTTTTCAGTTTAGCATAAGTGCTTATTGCTTATTTCTAGCTTATTAGTGTGCTTATTTGTGTAATTTAGCTTTATATAAATAGCATTAGCCTATTTGTATCTTATTTAACTTTTGTTTTCAGTTTACAAGCTTGTTTGAGCTTATTTCACCAAGATAAGCTCATAAGCATATCTGTTAAGCTCATAAGCTTGTCAAATAGCTTATTTTTGATTTGTAAAATTTTTGTCTTTGTAAAAGTTTCATATTTTAAGTAGTTAAGTAGTTTTCAAAAAGAAAATCCAGAAAAACATCAATTTAAAAATAGTGATAGCGTTTATTTAATAGTTTTTAGCTTTTTGATTTTTCTTTTCATCTTATTAATAAGCAAATCTAGTTTTTATATTTTTTTTAGTTTTCTGTCACCTTAAGTTATTTTTAGAAAAAGTTTCATAATTTTCCTAATCTGTTTAGTATTTATTATAATTTTAAATAGTTAAAAGTATTAAATAATTAGTAATAAATAATTAAAAAGCTTAAAAATATCTTTTCAGTTTTAAAATTAGTTTTATCATATTTTAGATTTTCCAAGTTAAAATTTCATTTTCCGTTTTATTTTATATTTTCTAGTATTTAAGTGTATTTTAAATAGTAGTTAATTAATAATAATTAGATAAAAGTGTAAAAATATATTTTTAGTTTTAAAATAAGTTTTATAATATTTTAGATTTTTCTGAATCATAATCTTATTTTTCTAGCCTTATTTCATATTTTCTTTTATTTTAGGTTATTAATAAATAGTTTAAAATAGTTTTAATTAATAATAATTAAATTAATAGTTATAAAAATAATTTTCTTTTTCTAATAATTTTCTTTTATTTTTAGGCTTCCAAAAATGTTATTTTCATATTTTTAGGTCTTTTATTTCTTAGATCTCACTTTTATTTTATACGTTTACGTAGTCTTGTTTGATTGATTGTTATGCTTATCAATTCTGTATCCAAATACATTCCAATCAATCAGTAGTGTAATTTCCAATCCAAATCTTTGCTGATCACTATCCTTAGTGATCATTCTATCATCTGAATTAGTGTTTACACACCATTGAGTCTCAGTGGGACTTAACGACCGGAATTTATTATATTCTCACGATCTTCATTGTATTGGTTTACGGCGGTTTAAGTTTATTACGGTTAGCCATTCACAAGTGGCTAGCTTGTGTGATTAAACTTGACCGTTTGGCACCAATCAAATTTTAGGCCATTGCTTGGGAAGCTTTAGCGTGTGTTAACCCTTTTCGGACCCATTCTTGCACATATACCATCTTTTGTAAAAGTTTTTTTTGTAAAGTTATAAAAAATCAAAAGTTCATTAGCACTTTTCCTAAAGTGTTAAAACACCAAAAAATATAAAACAACAAAACAATCGGAACGTTTTCTATTTTGTATTTTCTTTAAGGTGATTCTTGAAGAGATACGATTTGGTTAAGCGAAGCGATCCAAAATATTGTCCAAAGTTTTAAACCATCGGCACAAATCTTAACCTCGTCTTTTCGGTGGTACTTAATATATACATAAAAATCAACCACCGCAAATCAAGGCGGTACACCTACTAACTGGGGTGTGACCATAATAAGTTCCCGAACAATGATTTAAAACTTGCCTTTGTGTCCTTGTGATTTGGTGTACCTTTTCAAAGAAGCCATTTCATTTGTGATTATTGGTTAAGTTCACTTGTCGTTTTGCCTCGCATTTGTTTTGGCGATTTTTATACATAGTGCATGCGCACTCGTTCTTCCAGTTCTACAAGTCCACTTTCGAGCTTGGAAACATTCCTCGTGAGCGTAGAGGACGTTCGCTCCTTGACCGTGGTGAGGCGTCTACCACCACCACCACCGTCGTAATGGCGGAAGATAAGCCCATGAATGAGCTTCTCCAAGCACCCATCGAGGGTTACGGAGATGCTATTGTTGTCCCGACCATCGTGGGCGATACTTTTGAGCTCAAACCGGGTTACTTAATCGGTAACCCAAAGCCATTCTATGGTTTTGAGCGGGATGATCCTCATGCACAAATTCGATGGTTTAACAAGATTGCATCTACCATCAAGTACAAGAACGTCCCACATGAAGCTATCAAGCTTCTTACATTCCCATTTTCTCTAGAGGACAAGCCGAAATTGGCTTGAGAAACAACCCCTGTTCTATTGAGACATGGGAGGATCTAGTCACCAAATTAGTTAGAGTTCTATCCTCCATCCCGAACCACAAGTCTTAAGAATGAGATAATGAAATTTTCTCGGAGATTTGATGAATCATTCGGGAGGCATGGGATCGTTACAAAGAGTTGCCCATGAGTGTCCGCATCATGGTTTTACCGAGTTAATGCAAATGGATACTTTCTATAATGGTCTCAACCAGACTAATCAAAACTCTTTGAATGCCTCCGCGGGAGGTAATTTCCTGAGCAAGACTACCAAAGAAGCCTTGCAAATCATTGAGAACAAGTCTTAGGTCCGTCCTTTCCGAGCAAAGACATATCAGTCTCATGCTGGACCTTCTTCTTCATCTCCTGTGAGTACATCTAGCACCGATGCTAAGATTGACAAACTCACAGATATTGTTCAAGCTTTGGTTCTTGCTAACCAAAAGAAAGTCACCTTCACACAGACTCCAACACATGGTGAAGTGAAGAAAGTCGAGAGTTGTGTTACTTGTGGTGGTCCTCATGCATACTACAACTGTACTACAACCGATGGTAGTCCGTTTGAAGCCAATGCTCTAGCGGTACTTCACATCGTGGAGGTAATCAATACCGTCCTCTCAAAATGAACCACACTACCGTGCTAACACTAATCGGGCACCACCGGTTTTAACGAGAATCATAACATGCAAAACCGAAATCGAACCAACCTAGAATGAACCAAGGTTACCAAAACCAAGGTAATTTCTATCCTGCACCAAATCAAGGTTTCCAACATCAAGGAACCTTAATCAAAACAATTTCAATCGAGGAATCAATTTCACGGAATATGAATCCTAATCAAGGAAATTTTCAAAACCAAGGCCCTAATCCTAACATTAGAGGCCAAAATTTTCCTAATCCATCTCCGCCATTGTTCCAACTGGACCATCATCGATGAGTTATTGAAACAATTCATGAAATCCCAAGATGAAATGAGCAGGTTGTTGGTCGGTCAGATTCTTGATCTTAAGAAGTCTTTAAATGATCAACCCTCGGGCTCGGAAAACTTCCGAGCAACACGATCGCTAACCCGAGGGGCGATGCAAAGCGATCACAACCGAAGTGGTGTTTCATATGATGGACACCTATTCCTACTACCTCTTCTTCTCTCCCAAAGGTAGTAGAAAGTGAACCTCAGACACACAATGGACCTTTGACTCCAATACCTCCTCCACTAGGAGAAATGAGTCAAGTTATCAAGGATACAACGGACAAGGTGCATTATTCAAGACCACGGTACCAGACACGTCCTACCTTCGGTAGTCCAACCTCAAGTTGTCCGGAAACCCAAGTCAAATCCGGGAGTTGTTTTGAACCTCCGGTAGCTCCGTTGAGAAACAAAATCCAAATCTTCTATTCCTTACCCATCACGTTTGAATGAGCAAAAGCTCATGAATAAGCCGGTCATCAAATGGACAAATTTTCCAAATTTTCCAAGAGTTACATTTGACATAAGCTGCGGATGCTATCATGTTGATGCCCAAGTTTGCATCAACTCTCAAACACATGTTAAGCAACAAGGAAAAGCTGTTTGAGATGGCAAAACTCCTCTTAACGAGAACTGCTCTGCGGTTATCTGAAGAAGCTTCGAGAAAAGCTTGGAGATCTGGAAAATTTCTCTTACCTTGTGTATTTCCGGGAATGGTTGAATGCTTTGCCCTAGCCGATCTTGGTGCAAGCATCAATCGATGCCTTATTCGATATGGAAGAAACTTTCTCTTAGGAACTTACTCCTACATGCATGAATCTCGAGCTTGCGGATCGTTCCATATCCGTCCTCTTGGCATTGCCGAGGCGTATTTATAAAAGTAGGAAAGTTCCATTTCGGTGACTTCGTGGTTGTTGATTTTGATGCCGATCATCGGGTTCCTCTCATTGTTGGTCGAGGATTCACGAGAACGGGCCGTGCTCTCATTGATGTATTTGAGCAAGAAATCACATTACGTGTTGGTAATGAAGTCATCACCTTTAACCTTGATCAAACTTTGAGGTACTCCGCAAATTATGATTACGAGTCGGTTAACCGAATAGATATCATTGATGTTGCTTCGAAGAGTACTCTCGAAAGTTCTTGGTTATTCTCATAATTCTGTGAGTGGGGATCCCACCACATCTTCTCAACCTATCATAGCCAATTCTACTCATTCCCTCACTCCGTTTGAGGGAAGCGACTTCATCTTAGATGAGATTGAAGCATACTTGGCTAGTGATTATGTTCCATGGGAAATTTATCACGCTCCAATTGACATTGAGGGGGACATACTTCTCATTGAGAAGTTGCTTAATGATGATCCATCATCAAACCCTCACACTAGTGATTCAATTCCTGATGAGATTGATCAAAATGAGATTAATCTGGAGGGAGATATTCTTCTAAAGAAGTTGTTAAATCAGGACACTTCTCCTCCTCTCCCTCCCGTCGAGCTTCATAATAAGGAAGTCAAGTCGGTTGAGAAAATCAAGAATTTCACGAGGTTGAGCTTAAGGACTTACCACCTCATCTCGAGTATGCATTTCTTGAAGGTGATGATAAATTGCACATCATTATTGCTCGAGATTTGAGTAAAGATGAAAAATTGCTCTCATAAAGATCTTGAAGTCACACAAGCGGAAATTGCTTGGAAACTCTCCGACATCAAGGGTATCAACCACGAGTTTTGTACTCACAAAATCTTGATGGAGGATGACTTCAAGCCAGCAGTTCAACATCGAGAAGAGTAAATCCAAAATCCATGATGTTATCAAGCAGAGGTTATCAAACTTCTTGATGCGGATTAATTTACCCGATCTCGAGATAGTCCTTGGGTTAGCCCAATTCACTGCGTTCCTAAAAGGGTGGCATAATGTTGTCACAAATGAAGATAACGAGTTAATTCCAACTCATTGGTTACGGGATGGCGTGTTTGCATTGACTATCGTAAGTTGAATGACGCCACCGTAAAGACCATTTTCCTCTACCCTTCATGGACCAAATGCTTGAGAGATTAGCGAGGGAGCAGTACTATTGTTTCCTTGATGGTTTCTCGGGATATTTTCATATCCCCATTGATCCACGGGATCAAGAGAGACCACATTCACACGCCCATACGGACCTTTTGCCTACAAGCGTATGCCTTTTGGCTTATGCAATGCTCCAGCACGTTCCAACGATGTATGATGGCCATTTTCCACGACATGATCGGAAACAATGGAGGTGTTTATGGATGACTTCTCGGTCATTGGGGTTCATTTCAAACATGTCTCTCCATTTAGAAAAATGCTTCAAAGGTGTGAAGACACCAATCTTTGTCTAAACTGGGAGAAGAGTCACTTTATGGTCAAAGAAGGCATTGTCCTTGGCCATAAAATTTCAAAAAATGGGATTGAGGTAGATAGAGCAAAAGTCGATGTTATTGCTAAATTGCCTCATCCTACTACCGTCAAAGGTATTAGGAGTTTTTTAGGTCATGCCGGTTTCTATCGCAGATTCATACAAGATTTATCTAAAATCGCCCGGCCTATGACTCATCTTCTTGAAAAAGATGCTCCTTTTATCTTCTCACCCGAGTGCATTGAAGCTTTTGAAACATTGAAGAAAAAGCTTACTGAAGCACCCATTCTCGTTGCTCCCGACTGGGATTTACCTTTTGAGCTCATGTGCGATGCAAGTGATTTTGCTATCGGTGCGGTTCTAGGGCAACGTAGAAATAAGCATTTTCACCTATCCACTCATGAGTAAGACTATGGTGAAGCTCAAACTCATTACACCACCACGAAAAAGAATTACTAGCCGTAGTGTATGCATTTGAGAAGTTTCGCCATACTTAATCTTGACCAAATCGTGGTGTATACGGATCACTCGGCTCTCAAATATCTCTTTGCAAAACAAGATGCAAAGCCGAGATTGCTCCGTTGGATTCTCCTCCCGCAAGAATTTGATATCATCATACGTGATAAAAAGGAGTCGAGAATCTAGGCTGCGATCATCTGTCAGATTAGAAAACCCTCACCAAGATGTTTTCGAGAAAAGGAAATAAATGAAACATTTCCTCTCGAGACACTCAATGCGGTTTCTTTTAGTGGAAACTCTTCTACCCCATGGTTTGTCGACTTCACAAATTACCATGCGGGTAACTTCATAGTGAAAGGGATGTCGACCCAACGGAAGAACAAATTCTTCAAGGATGTTAAACATTATTTCGGGACGACCCTACTTATTCAAAATCATGCGGATCAAGTCATCCGACGGTGTGTTTATGGACGAGAAGCTATTGACATTCTCACGACTTGCCATCTTGGAACCACGGGGGCCATCATAGTCAAACTACACCGCCAAGAAGGTGTTTGATTCGGGTTTTATTGGCCCACAATTTACAAGGATGCCCACGATTTTGTCAAAACACATGGCGCTTGTCAACGTCATGGAAATATATCTCAAAGAAATGAAATGCCACAAAGCGCCATTCAAGTTTGTGAGATATTTGACATCCGGGGTATTGACTTTATGGGGCCATTTCCTTCGTCTCATGGGTAACAAATACATACTCGTGGTCATTGACTATTTGTCAAAATGGGTTGAAGCAAAAGCTTTACCTACCAATGATGCCCGAGTTGTTGTGAAATTTTAAATCTCTTTTGCCGGGTTTGGAACTCCGAGAGCTATAATCGGTGATCGTGGTACACATTTCTGCAATGACCAATTTGATCGTGTCATGCAAAAGTATGGTGTTACCCACCGTCTCTCTACTGCATACCACCCACAAACAAGTGGGCAGGTAGAAGTTTCCAACCGTGGTATTAAAAGGATTCTTGAAAGGACAGTAGGCGAAAATTGTGCATCCTGGTCGGATAAACTGCATACCACCCACAAACAATTGAGTTATCTAAACCCGATGGTCCTAATTTTAAAGTGAATGGTCATCGAGTGAAGCATTATTTTGGAGAGGACATTCCCCCTGTGGTTGTCCCGGATCTACAAACTTTCCCCATGAACCAATGAATGCGGGGATCGAGTCAAGCTAATGACTCGGGAATCAAAAACAATAGCACACACCATATGGGTTTCACCCATATTTACATCTTCTTTCTGTTCTACCACCCTAGTGTGGGGGAGTTGCCCATTGTTGTATATAAAATCAATTTCAAAAAAAAAAAAAAAAAAAATCTCTTTCAAATAATGGCCGTAGTATTTCCCTTTTCGTTCTCGGTTTCGGCATAACCGCGGTACTTTGAATATTGAGGCAATATTCATTTCTAAGTGTGGGGAATTCTCACGAATTTTATCATGTATTATCCACCCAATTCCCGTTTTGGCCAAAATTGTTTTGGAGTAAGTGTTTTCACTTACTCGACTTATAATGTCGATCCGCCATGTCTAATAAACAAAAGGATTGGCTAATCCAGAGCAAGCGGCTCTTGGTAAAGATTTCTCAAATCCGTTTATGGCTTGCAATTTGCCCAAAATTGTATGGTATTCAACTCACCATATCCTAAAAAGTGAAGAGTTGGCTAGCCCGCAAGTTTATGGCTTGTGGTAAAGGCGATGGAAAAGCCATAATTGGTAATCACTCACCAAAGATAATCGATAATTTATCTAAGAGTTGGCTAGTCCGAGCAAGCGGCACGGTAAAGACAAATCAAATCCGTTCTGACTTATGATTTGCTCAAAATCATTTGGTTATCGTTGTACCAAGGTTCTTACTTGAATCAAAACAATTGGCTACTCCAGAAGTGATGGCTTTTGGTAAAGAGTTTTTAAAATCCATTAAAATTTCAAAACATTGCTAGGGACTAGCAATATCTTAGTGTGGGGGATTGATGAGTGTCTAAATACTCATCATTTTTGTACAATCTAAACTGCAAAATCATCTGAAAACACTCAAAAATGCATTAAAATGATGAAAATATCACAAATCGGTGTTTTATGTGTTTTAAATGCAAAAATATCAAAATCGGATGAAAAATGATTCAAGTTTGCAAAATTGGCGGTTTAGTCCCCAAGTTTTAAAAGTTGTCAAATCTAGTCCACGGAATTCAAAAATCAAGAATATTATCATTCAAGGTCCCTGAAATGTTCTAAGTTGTTTAAAAATGGTCCTTGAATGATTCTTTGGTCAAATGGCAGAAAAGGTCCTTAAACTTTGAAAAATGTCAAAATTAGTCCTTGGATATTTTAAAATGGAAAATGATCAAATTTTATCCTTGTACTATCAAAGTTTGTCGAGTTTGGTCCTTGTGAATAGTTTGGAAAAGTGGCATGTTCAGTCCTTTATCTTTGGTCAAATTACATTTTTGGTCCTTGTTATTAATACAAAACCAAACGGACCCTTTCCTTTGTATTTTGAGCCCAACCAAACTAAATAGACCCCTGTCACTATCCCTGTGAACCCCCATTGTGACCCCCCCCCTCGTTATTAATACACCGGTCAAAAAAGTCAAACACGCGCCAAAATCCAGAAACCAGAGCTGGTATTCCACTTTTTCAACACACCACTTGTCTCACCTCACCCTCACCTTACCTTGTCCCCCTCCACCTCCACATCTTCCAAAACCCATTAATATCAAAACACCTTTCGAGAAAATTGGCGCCAAAATCCAAATGGACGGATATGATGATTTTTGCAGATTCAATGGCTCAGATGAGGTGGGATACAATCAGAGTTGTCAACAAGAGTTGAAAAGTCTATAAAAGAGGGAAGAGAAGCAATGTATCAAAATATCTAGTGTAAAAATTAGTTTTCTTATGTCGTTTTAAGTAATTTTCAATTCTCAGTGTATTTTAAAGCTTTCAAGCATTTTGTTTAAGTGTTTCAGTGTATTGTGAATCTTTCTTAATAAGCAATTTCAAGTTTTTAAGTCCAATTCAGTTTATGCAATTTTTCTTTCAAAAATCTCATATGATTCTGTAGAAAACTAGAAGGGGGGTTGAATAGTTTACCGATTAAAAAAAAACTTTGTTTTGAAACTTATTGAAAGATCAATTGATATTGATCTTTAGTATGTTGATGAAATAAGCAAGCAATATGTAATAAGTAAATAAGGAAAGAAATGATCAAACCACAACAAGTTGTTTATAGTGGTTCGGCCTACAAGGACTCTTTTTCCTTGCCCTACTCCACTCCCCGAGTCTCACACTCGAGAGTTTAACTTCACTAGTCAACAAGCTCCTTTCACCGTGGAGAAAACCTTTACACTTCGCTTACACTATTTCCGACACTAAGCTAGATGTCGAGTTCTTTCCAAGGGTACAACTACTCCCACACACATGTATTTTGAGGACTAAAATACTAACCACTCACACTCACAAGATTATGATGGTTTGATACAACAATGAAGTATGGATCAACACTAGATCATACAACACTAAATAAACAAGACTTCCAACTTCTCGTTGAAGCTTGAATATGACTTGATCTTCTTTGCTACAAAGAGATCACTAATATGATATGAAACGAGTTAGAAAGGTTAGAGAAGATATGTATGAGAGTATGTTAGAAAGGGATGAGAAACTACTTGGCTTGGCATTGCTATTTATAGCCAATTTGGACGAGGCGTCCACGGACCGCGGACCCCTTAAAAGGGTTCCGCCTGTGTACCAAAATGGTACCGCTTGATCGGCAGGTCAAGATATCAAATCTTGCCTAAAGTCAACTCTATCTAAGTAAGATTGTGCAAGATATAAAGAGTACAAATCTTCACAAAATATCTAATGGAATCTTCCAATGATCTCCATGATGTAATACATGATGTCAAATGTTGTATTACTATTAATAGAAATATGCAAATGCTTAAGTAGTGTTTGGTTTTAAGAACCTAACACATTCTAAAAACTACTATCATACATAATGATTAGAGTCATATCAAGATGTTACTAATCATAAATGTAAATGCTTGAATGATGAATATATTGTTTGAGAAAGCTTGTTTTAATATCTAATAAACTTGACAAGCTTTAAGCTTTTATAAATTAAATTTACTTTTGTCGTTAACAAAACTTAGGCAAAGATCAAAATATAAATAACGTTTAATGGCGATATTTGTATTAACAATCTCCCCTTTTGTTGAGGACAAAATATAAATTTTATTTTATAAAAGAAACAAAGTTTGTACAAGAGTTATAAAATATTAGTTTTAGAACTTTGAAAGGAAGTGATAATGCAAGTGTATGAAATTTAACTTTTATGAAAGTCAAAGAATTCACTAGTTGATGCATGATGTTGACTTTTCGAGAAAGTCAAAGTATGCGGTTTGACTTTTTAAGAAAAGTCAAGTATTATCAATGAGGGTTCTGTTTGACTTTTAGAAAGTCAATTGTATGCGTTTGACTTTTTGAAAAAGTCAAATATAAATAATTTCAAGTTCTATATTTTCTCCCCTTTTGTCTCAACAAAAGAAGAGGCTATCTTGAATGTAATGAGCCGAGCTATTATCTCCCCTTGTTCAAAGCTCCCCTAAATTGGGTGCTTTAATAGGAAGATACATGGATTGTGAAAATAAAGCTACAAAAAAATGTTAGTAATAATGATCATTCACAAGCATTTCCAAGCACTATGTAATGACACCAACAATATCATAAACAACATTCATTAGTTAAAATTTTTCATGAATCAAGATCATGAAAAGAGAACACAATGATGTGTTTTTAGTACAAGAAAGATAAAAATTATCCTAAGAAAGCAAAAAAGAAAGACTATTCTAAAACCATCCTAAAGTGATGGTGGATGGGAAAGAGCGTTTAGACGCTCAAGAATGTGGTTGAGGATGAACCTCATTTCTTCGTGGAAGTCATGGACCATAATTCGGGTCCGTTCCACGGTTTGACCCGTTGCTCACAAGTTGAGCAACCATGCCTTGGAGGGTAGAAAGTTTGCGGAGGTTGTGGTGGTGGAATGGTGGATGTGTTGGTGGTGTTGGGGATGTTTGGAGTGGTCATGATGGATGCAAGCAAAGCACTTTGCATTTGCATTGTCTCACTTAAGTGAGAATCCACCATGCCTTTGAATTGGTGGAGGTTGTGGAGTTCGGCTTGAATCTCCTCTCTAGTGGGATTGTCATCCCACATGCTCTCGGAATGTCCTCAATATGAGGGACATTGATGATGGAAGTGGATGATCCCGTATAAAGGACCATGAATGTCCTTGTGAATGGGGTGGAAAAGGAGAGGTCTTGGCCCTAATGGGCGTTTGGGTCAATGGATGACCGAGGTGACTCATGAGCGATTAAGCTCAATGGTGCCAAAGGATGGCAATGGTGGTGGATGACTTGGCCTTGGAGGCAAGTCTTCCAAGTCCTCTAGGAAAGGATTTGGTGATGTTGGTGGAGTTGAAAATAACTCCATGGGGTGAGAGTGGGAGACCTTGGTGAAGGTGGTGAGGTGTTTTGGATGTTTGGATGGGTGCGGTGGAGGTGAAGTAGGTGTTTTATTGGTGGTGGAGTGGTGATCACAATGTGTGATGAAGTGGGTGTAGCTAAGGTAAGGTGTGTATCATCTCTAATGGGAGATGAGATTGTGAGTGGTGAAGATTCGGATGATGAGCTAAGATTCACAAAACAACAAGGCCTTACGCTCATCCTAGCAGTTTTCTTGCAAGGTTTTGGTGATGATTTAGTCATTTTTAACTTGGGTTTTGATTTGCTAGATAGTAGTGAGAATGAGGAAGGTGTGAGGATGATCATGGTAAAGCCTTTCAATTTATAGAGGTAAGAAATTGTTGAGAAAAGGTTTGATTTGATGTTGAACCATTGAAGAGATGAGGTTCCTAATGATTTGGAAGTGGGTTGAATGCTAGTCATATCACCCAAGTCAATCCATACAAAGAAGATGGAGTGAAGAAGAAAAGATATGCAATAAATGTGTTCTAGTGAGTGGAATTTCCTAATATTGATTACCCACGGTTTGAAGGTACCAAAATTTGGTTCCTTCCTTTATATAAAGGGCTCCTTGGGTGGATTTTTCAAATTTTTGAATTTTGGTGGAAATGGATTTCTTATAGACTTTGGTAAATGATACTAGTTCTAATAACAGTAAAAACTAGTTAAGATTGATTTATAAGTGATGGAAGATAATTTGGAATCACGAAAAAGTCGAAATTCAGAAAATTACGTAGAGAATCCACGGTACCAAAATAATACACGGACGGTACCCTAAAAGGGTGCCGTCTGGTCCTTTGTCTGGTATGGCGGTACCAAGCGATATAAAGGGCGGTACCAAAATTTTGGTGCCGTCGGATCCGTGGAGTCTTGAAAATTGGACGAGTTCGTTTTAGGTGTCGGGCAAATTTCGAAACACGAAATTTTTCTTAAAAGCTGTTATACTAAACATTTCTAGTTAGGAAAAGTAAATAACACATATCTAAACATAGAGGAGCATAGATTTTGAGCAAGGCTTATTGATTTTCACAATATAGTGAAAATGGGTAAAATTGATAGCATACTTGTGCTATCCCCACATGAGATTGTTAGCATACACCATTGTTTTAAGTTATATTATCATCCTACATAATAAAAACAACTAAATAGTATCAAACATTAATGATAAAGCATTGTTCCAAACACTCCTTAAAGTACCCTTATTTGTCCAACTTCTTGTAAATCTTGTTCATCATCCTACCAAGGCACTTGAACATTCCCTTAGTTTGTTTGAATTCTGTGATTCATTCTCAATCTCGGGAAGAGATCGTAATACTCTTGAGGTGGAAGATGAGAGCTTGGAAGACCATCCTTGGAGCTATTTGATGATGATGATGAAGGAGTTGGAGGTTTAGCTCTCTTGCCTTTAGTCTTAGCAACTCGAGCATCACTCAAAGGTACAAAGATGTGAGGATGAGATCATAGTGAAGGTGCATCCCTTTTGGGGTTGGTGGAATTGGGCGAAGTTTCTATAGAGGCGGGTGAGAAGCATCCCGTATGGAAGAGCAACGGATCCTTGAGTTGGAATATCAATCATTCTCCTAGCTATGTAGTAGGCTAAGTTGAATGGTTGTCGGGTGGACAAGTTGTAAAGCATGTGGCAAAGACAAGCGTTTATGTGATCCCTATTCCTATGGTGCTAATGACGTTTGCTCTAAGTAACTCCTCCCATTTCTTAAATTAGTGCTTAAGTTCATTGAGCTCCATTCCATATGGATCTCGGTCTACCTCTTTTCCCTTTCGGGTAACTCGGGTTGTATCACCTTTTGGGTTAAAAGGTGTTCACGGATGACATCCTTATCGGCTAAGCGGGTTATGTAGGGAAGAGGCGGTCATTGATTGTATCAAGAGCGGTGGTGACCACTTATCCGTGTAGACACAAGTTCCTCGGTTGGGAATTCCTAGTACTCTAGCAAATTCACTTAAAGTGATGGTGTAGTCATTTTGGTTGATTCTAAAGCTAAGACAAAACTCATCATCTTCATCACTAAAACCGGTCACACTAGCATAGAATTCTAATCGAACCTAGGACAAATTGGTTCATCAATGTCAAGAAGACAATCGAATTGAATGGCGGCTAGTTCTTCACGAAGATTGGTATGCTCAAGGAAGGATGGGTGAATGGTTCTACCTCGTGGAAATACCTTGATTCTAGACCCTAAATATTTCTACTTGTTCCTTGGTGAGTCCTTTGGTTTTGTGGTGTTTGGGAATGTAGTTAAGGGTGTCTTTGTGATCATAGAATCTTGCGGCTACCATGATTATTCCTAAGGACAAGAATTAACATGTTAAAAATAATGAAAATAAATTTTAACGTTTTTAATTCTAGTGTGTGCCTATATGAAAACAATTTGGAGTTGCGGTTATCTCGACTCATTTTATGCACAAAATGGTTTTAGTGGAGTGTTTGGCAAATACCATGAGATAACCCAAATGCTCCTAATTCAATGTGGCTACATTTGAATATACCCGGGAGTGCATATTAGTTATGCAATACCTTTAGTATTCAAGAGCATGCAAGTGATGAAAATTCTAACGTTTCTATTTGTATTAGCAATGAAAATGTTTTCCTACAAGTGAGAAGCTTTTCAAAACTTTTGACATGGGGTGTTTGGTTGTTTGAATAAGGCCTTATATTTATTATCTATCAATTAGTGGGAAACATGATTTGTTTATGCAATATGATAATGTAGTACCTAATTTGAATGACTAGTTATGCAATTTGCCAATTGAATTCATATTTGGTATAAAAGCATACATAAAACCCCATGTAATGATTTGTGATAGTTTTGTGCATAAATAAGAATCCTAGACTCGAATTAAGAGATGAAATGTAGTTAGGATACTTACAATGATGTTATCTTGATGATTAGTGAGTGGGAAGATGACAATAATGAGCTTGGTTTAAGTTTTACGTTTTGGTAAAGTGGGTTGTGAGGAAGAAGATGTTATGTATAAAATTTGTTTTGTACATGAGACACCACGGACGAGACGACACCAAATTTTTGGTTCCGTCCGTGTTGTCGTTTGGTGCCGTGGCTATAGTGGCGAGATACAAGACAAAATTGTTTTGGTTTGACTATTCTAATGTTTTAGGCTATGTTTATCCTACATGTTTGGTTCCATTAACCCTAAACCAAGTCTAAGAAGATTAAAGGTTCTCGTTTAAGAGGTTTAGTAAAGATGTCGGCAATGTTGTCTTGGAGGATACTTTCTCGATTGAAATGTTTCCTTTTGAACATTGTCGCGAAGAAAGTGATGATGATTTCAATGTGTTTTGTGCGAGCATGTTGAGCAGGATTCTTCTTGAGATCGATGGCTCCTTTGTTGTCATAAAGTATCACAATGTCGTTGAGATGAATTCGTAGTCTCGAGAGCTTGCTTCATCCAAAGAGCTTGTTGACATGCTTTTCCGTGAGGCGTATTCGGCTTGATGGTAGAGATGGCTAAAGCCGTTTGCTTCTTGGCAAACCATGAGGTGAGACAATGTCCAACAAAAGTGCAAATACCACTTGTACTTTTCTATCGACATAATCACCGGCATGATCCGAGTCGGCATACACTATGGTTTCAATACCCGTTCCTTTGGGATACCATAATCCTAAACACGTTGTTCCCTTAATATATCTAAAATCCTTTTAATGCTTCTAAGTGTGATGCCTTTGGGTTTTCTTGAAAGCGAGCACATAGACAAACACTAAACATAATGTCGGGTCTACTAGCCGTAAGATAGAGTAGGCTACCAATCATTCCTCTATATTTAGTGTTATCTACGGATTCACCTTCTTAGTCCTTGGTGAGTTTAGTGTCCGAGGACATGGGTGTTTTAGTTGGTTTGGAATCTTCAAGACCAAATTTCTTAAGCATGTCTTTTATATATTTAGATTGGTTAAAGAAAATACCATCATCTAGTTGTTTGATTTGAAGTCCTAGAAAGAAGTTTAACTCACCCATCATACTCATTTCAAACTCGTCATGCATGATTTTAGAGAAATCATCACATAGCTCTTGACAAGTTGATCCGAATATAATGTCATCAACGTATATTTGAACAATAATAATTTGCGATTCCTTTTCTTAGTAAAAGAGTATTATCTACTAATCCCATAGTATATTTGTTATCAATAAGAAAAGTCTTAAGGCAGTCGTACCAAGCTTTAGGTGCTTGTTTAAGGCCGTATAATGCTTTCTTGAGTTTGAAGACATGATGTGGTTTCTCAAAGTCGGTAAAACCGGGAGGTTGAGCAACATACACTTCTTCGTTAATAAACCCATTAAGGAAAGCACTTTTAACATCCATTTGAAATAATTTAAAATCATAAGCACATGCATAAGCAAGTAATATTCTAATAGATTCAAGTCTAGCTACCGTGCATAAGTTTCATCATAGTCAATTCCTTCTTGTTGATTATAACCTTGTGCAACAAGCCTAGCTTTGTTTCTAGATACTACACCATTTTCGTCCATTTTGTTTGAAAGACCCATTTTGTTCCAATTATAGTTTGATCTTTGGGTTTTGGAACTAGTTTCCAAACATCATTTCTAACAATTGGTTTAATTCTTCTTGCATGGCAATTACCCATGATTCATCTTTTATTGCTTCATTTATGGTTTTGGTTCAATGGTGGATACAAAACAAAATGATTACTTTGATTTTGAGCTTGTGATCTTAAGGTTCTTTGATTAAGTTTTCCTATGACCTTTTCTAATGGATGACTTTTAGATTCTTTTATGTTGACAATTTCCTTATTTAATGGTTCATCTTCCTTGTTATTATTAATTTGACTTTCAATTATTTGACTTTCAACTAAGTCATCATCTACCAAAGGTGATGTCTTAGAGGAGGTGGACTTTAAATCAAATGTTATGTTCAACGATTCCTCGACTATCATTGTTTCTTTATTTAGGACAATGTAAGCTTTACTAGTTTGAGAGTAACCAAGAAATACACCTTCATAAGACTTTGGGTCAAACTTGGTGAGATAATCCTTAGTATTAAGAATAAAACATTTACAACCAAAGACTTTAAAATATCCTAATGTTGGCTTTTTACCTTAATAAAGTTCATATGGTGTTTTGTTTAGGAAAGGACGTATTAGGACTCTATTTAAAATGTATGTAGAAGTGTCAACGGCATTACACCAAAACTTTTGAGGAATGTTTTGTTCATTAAGCATTGTTCTACTCATTTCTTGAATTGTTCTATTTTTACGTTCTACTACTCCATTTGATTGAGGTGTTCGTGGAGCGGAAAAGTTATGGGTTATACCATTTGTATCACAAAAGTTTCCAAATTGAGTTTCGTTGTCAAATTCACGACCATGATCCGTTCGGATCGACACAATTTTGACACCTAGAAGATTTTGAATTTTCTTGCTAAGTATTTCAAATTTATCAAAAGCTTCATTTTTGGTTTTCAAAAATAACGTCCAAGTAAACCTTGAGTAATCATCTACTATGACCAAAGTGTATAAGTTGCCTCCATAGCTTCTTATAGAGGATGGTCCAAATAAGTCCATATGTAATAATTCTAGACACTTAGATGTGGACACCATATTTTTAGATTTGTGACTACTATGTGTTTGTTTACCGATTTTGCAAGCGTCACAAAAGTGTTGGTCATATTTTAGTTTTGGTAAATTTCTAACCAACTCTTTTGAAGATAGGTTTTGTATAAGTCTCATATTAGCGTGACCTAGCGTCTATGCCAAAGAGATGAGCTATCGTCTAATGTTGTTAGGCAAAGTTTGTCATTATATGTTTTATCTATTTTCATGACGTATATGTTATTTTTCCTAACTCCTTTAGCTATGGTGATACCATCTTTTAGTATTTTACTACCATTTTCATCAAATAGTACTTTATACTTTTTATCGCATAGTTGGCTAATACTAAGTAGATTAAATCCTAACCTATCCACATGAGCAACATTTTCAATAGTTAGAGAGTTATGAGCAATCGTACCTTTGCCAATGATTTTGCTTTTGAGATTGCTACCGAAAGTGACATTACCTCCGTCATACTCTTGGTATGATGAGAAGAGACTTTGTTGCCGTCATGTGTCGTGAGCATCCACTATCTTTTATCCATTCATCAGGTTCCAATCCAACTTTCAAGCATACCTAAGAAGCGAATAACTCAAACATTTGGTCCCCAATATCTCATGGGTCCGTTTGGGTTAAACATACCATTTATTTGATTCATGTATGGAAATGATGGATAAGGGTTCCATGGCATGTAATCTGGAGTTTGATATGGTCTAGGAAGGTTTTGATTCCAACCGTTGTGTTGGTAGTTAGGTTGAACGTTGTGGTTGCTCTTAGGAAAGGCGTTTGGCAAAAGAAGTTTTATATCGTTGTTGAGTGGTTTTGATCTAAATTCATTTTAACAAGTCCTACTCGATATAATGGTGGTTTTAGTTTAACATTATCATTGGTTTTCTTTGTTACTTTAACAAATTCGATGCGGTCCGTATTGCGAACATTACATTACTGTTGAAGTACCATGGTACCATTTTGCTGTGGACGGAACCCTTATTTTGGTTCCGTCGGTCCGTCTTATCTTCTTGCAACAATTTTGACGAGAATGTTCGTCCTTTTCGGCCGTTTTGTTTTGACTTTTGAAATTAGTACTTCATTAAAACCTAGCCCATTCACTGTCTCACGGTGTTTTATGGATTTTAACTATTTCATCGGCAAGAGCGATGTTTTGTTAAACCTTTTAAATTTAGAATTATTTTCTATTAAAACTTCTTGTGTGAGCTTTAGTTTTCTATTTCAAGATTAAGCTCTTGACATGATTTACAATCATCGTCATTTGCTTTTCCTTTTCAAGTCGTTTTGCTTTTCTTTTAACTCATATACCTCATTTTCCAAAAACTCCTTTTTAGTTTTTAGAAATTTATTTTAGTTATGATTTTTAGACTTAGCTCACACAATTGATTATATTGTTTTTGCAAGGTGTCATCATCTATAGAAGAATAAGAAGAGTCGGAAAGTACCTCATTTGACTCATGCGCCATTAGGCGATCTCTTCCTTGCTTGATTCTTCATCGTCTTCACTATCACTCCAAGCACCACTTACAAAAGCTCGTTGAGTTTTGCTTTTAGGTGGCTTGGGACATTCTCTATGAGATGACTTGCATCACCACATCTAAAACACTTTCTTTCACCTTTAATCTTCTTTTCATCCCGATCTTTTCGAATGGCTTCTTTTCTTCTCGAGGTTGTCTTACAAACTTTCCTCTTCTTCTAAAGAACTTCTTGAAATCTCTAACGGCCATGGCATACTCCTCATCTTCACTATCGGAACAAGATTCACCATCATCGCTTGATTCCGCCTTTGCTTTAAAAGCAGCGGTTTGATCTTCTCCTTTCTTCCTTTGATGATCTCGAATCTTTCTCCATTACCATTTCGTGAACTTTGAGGTTGCCAATTAGCTCGTCTAGTGACATTATTGAGAGATCTTTTGATTCTTCAATAGCGGTCACTTTAGCTCTCCATTTGGGATGGAGTGCTCTAAGAAATTTCGACAAAGTTCTTACTACGAAAAGATTCATCAAGTGCTTTAAGTGATGTAATGATAGTGTTAAAGCGAGCAAAGCCACAATCAATGGTTTCATCTTGAGGATAACAAATTGTTCATATTGTTGAACAAGAAGATCAATTTTGTTATCCTTGACTTGTGAATTACCTTGATGTGTAACAATTAAAGATTCCCAAATATCTTTGGCGGTTTCACACATAAAATTCTTTCATATTCTTTTCTAGGTAAAGCATTATAAAGCATCATTTTAGCTTCATTATTTTTAGCAACTAATTTCTTTTGTTCATCAACGGAAATATCCTTTGTTGTAGAACTAAAATCTCCTTTAACAATAATAAACCAAAGATCTATATCTTTTGATTTTACATATGTTTCAAAACGGTTTTCCAATAGATAAATCCATTGGTTTCAAAGAGTGGTGGTCTTTGCATAGATTGCCCTTCTTTAAAGTTTTCGAGAATCCATGGATCGTTTCAAGTTTATAAAATACAAGTTATTTTAGAAATTCTTGAGCAACGAGGCTCGGTACCAATTGTAGAAAACTAGAAGGGGTTGAATAGTTTACCGATTAAAACTTTGTTTTGAAACTTATTGAAAGATCAATTGATATTGATCTTTAGTATGTTGATGAAATAAGCAAGCAATATGTAATAAGTAAATAAGGAAAGAAATGATCAAACCACAACAAGTTGTTTATAGTGGTTCGGCTACAAGGACTCTTTTTCCTTGCCTACTCCACTCCCGAGTCTCACACTCGAGTTTAACTTCACTAGTCAACAAGCTCCTTTCACCGTGGAGAAAACCTTTACACTTAACACACTATTTCCGACACTAAGCTAGATGTCGAGTTCTTTCCAAGGGTACAACTACTCCCACACACAATGTATTTTGAGGACTAAAATACTAACCACTCACACTCACAAGATTATGATGGTTTGATACAACAATGAAGTATGGATCAACACTAGATCATACAACACTAAATAAACAAGACTTCCAACTTCGTTGAAGCTTGAATATGACTTGATCTTCTTTGCTACAAAGAGATCACTAATATGATATGAAACCGAGTTAGAAAGGTTAGAGAGAGATATGTATGAGAGTATGTTAGAAAGGGATGAGAAACTACTTGGCTTGGCATTGCTATTTATAGCCAATTTGGACGAGGCGTCCACGGACCGCGGACCCCTAAAAGGGTTCCGCCGTGTACCAAAATGGTACCGCCATCGGCAGATCAAGATATCAAATCTTGCCTAAAGTCAACTCTATCTAAGTAAGATTGTGCAAGATATGAAGAGTACAAATCTTCACAAAATATCTAATGGAATCTTCAATGATCTCCATGATGTAATACATGATGTCAAATGTTGTATTACTATTAATAGAAATATGCAAATGCTTAAGTAGTGTTTGGTTTTAAGAACCTAACACATTCTAAAACTACTATCATACATAATGATTAGAGTCATATCAAGATGTTACTAATCATAAATGTAAATGCTTGAATGATGAATATATTGTTTGAGAAAGCTTGTTTTAATATCTAATAAACTTGACAAGCTTTAAGCTTTTATAAATTAAATTTACTTTTGTCAAAACTTAACAAAACTTAGGCAAAGATCAAAAAGTATAAATAACGTTTAATGATATTAGCATCAAAAGGAAAAATCACCAAAATACAAATAAAATAGTTGAAAAATAAAAATCCATTGGAAATGGTGTTCACAATTGGAGCGGGGTGAATTTTGGATGGCCTTGGGTTAGTGGCTTAGTGGTAAGCCTATAGGGTGATCTTGGCCTTTGGTTCTCGGTTTCATTGGATAGCTATTTGTAAGCACTTTGATCCATTTTGGCATTTCTTGCACAAGTGTTCATTAGCTTGAATTTACGGTTCTTTATGTTCATTAGTTATAGTTAAGTGTATTTAAGAATTAAAATCAGTTGGTTGTTCTTTTAAATTTGTAGTTTATAAAAAGTCTCATCTTCACAGTTTAAATATCATAATCATCATTAGTGAGTTTTATGTTGTTATGACTGTTGTTTTACGCTTATTTAGTTCTAATAATTGATATTATATAGTCTGAAATCAGTTCCATGGTTTTAAGTTGAGTTTTGCTTTGAAAATCACCATAACAGACATTTAAAAGGGTGTTTGGATTTGCTTGTTTAAACTATAACAGGTCTTGCCTGTGTTGTTTGTTTGTGCTTGCTCTGTGTCACATACACACTTAATAACTCATATAAACAAGAAAACCTGTGGTCATTTAGTGAAATAGTCAAAATCACCTTTGATCACACATAGATAGTTCACTGTTAGGATTTTTGAATACAAATCTCATCAAAGTAGCTTAGAATCTGTTAACCTAGCTTAAATCAGTCTTAATATAGCTTATTACAACATATTCAGTAAGTAGTATTGATCATAAGTTCATATAAGTCAACTTCTCTAGTTTTTATAAAAGTCAAAATTTTCATTTTGGTCGTTTTTCAATTAAATAGATAATTTTAGTGTGAGTTTAATATTGAGTTTTAGCTTAAAAGCTTTTGGGATATTAAAGTTTAGTTGCTAAACTTAATTAGAAAAATACTAGTTTACTGGTATTCTGCTTATTAAGTGCTTTTTAACTAGCTTCTTTTGGACCACTGTTTGAAAATGGTGCCCTGTGCACAGTTGGGTAGTCCAACTTGTTAAGCTCACACAGAGCTTATTAGTTGGTCTAAGCTTGTGATCCTTGGTTCTTTGGAAAGCCAACCAAGCCATCTTGAAGTTCCAAGCTTAAGTTTTCATTTTGAAGCTTGTTTGCTAGAATGCAGTGGCCTTTTATTCTCATCCATTTTCGGTTTAGCATAAGTGCTTATTGCTTATTTCTAGCTTATTAGTGTGCTTATCTGTGTAATTTAGCTTTATATAAATAGCATTAGCCTATTTGTATCTTATTTAACTTTTGTTTTCGGTTTACAAGCTTGTTTGAGCTTATTTCACCAAGATAAGCTCATAAGCATATCTGTTAAGCTCATAAGCTTGTCAAATAGCTTATTTTTGATTTGTAAAATTTTTGTCTTTGTAAAAGTTTCATATTTTAAGTAGTTAAGTAGTTTTCAAAAAGAAAATCCAGAAAAACATCAATTTAAAAATAGTGATAGCGTTTATTTAATAGTTTTTAGCTTTTTCATTTTTCTTTTCATCTTATTAATAAGCAAATCTAGTTTTTATATTTTTCTCAGTTTTCTGTCACCTTAAGTTATTTTTAGAAAAAGTTTCATAATTTTCCTAATTTGTTTAGTATTTATTATAATTTTAAATAGTTAAAAGTATTAAATAATTAGTAATAAATAATTAAAAAAGCTTAATAAATATCTTTTCAGTTTTAAAATTAGTTTTATCATATTTTAGATTTTTCCAAGTTAAAATTTCATTTTTCCAGGTTTATTTTATATTTTCTAGTATTTAAGTGTATTTTAAATAGTAATTAATTAATAATAATTAGATAAAAAGTGTAAAAAATATATTTTTAGTTTTAAAATAAGTTTTATAATATTTTAGATTTTTCTGAA
Source organism: Chrysanthemum lavandulifolium (assembly GCA_022545495.1). Lineage (NCBI taxonomy): Eukaryota > Viridiplantae > Streptophyta > Magnoliopsida > Asterales > Asteraceae > Chrysanthemum > Chrysanthemum lavandulifolium. The sequence goes on from CM040242.1 coordinate 213,972,832, forward strand.
TCATAATCTTATTTTCTAGCCTTAGGAATTAGAAATTCCGGTATTAAAGAGTCGGTCACCTCAAGTATATGTAATCGTTAAAAGCTCGTAGTCGTAGTTCTTTTAAGTTAAGTAGTAATTTAGTTAAGTAACACCGTGGAGGACAGACGGGTCTTTACCAGCTGTATGCACGATCCACACCCCGTAGTGTGGCGAATTATGTAAGACTATAAATACTCTCTACCTTCCAAGGTAGAGTTGGAACTCATAATAATATCTTTCACTTTCTCTCACTAAGTTCCCTAAACCTCTAACTTTCTCTCTAGAATTCCATCTTATTCGCCACCTTGTGTTATGGTTTGATGTGTATGTGAAAAGTTATATCTTACAATTGGTATCAAGAGCCATGGTTAGATCATATCTTGCACATCTTTGGATTTATAGTGGTTTTAGGTGGTTTTGAGTTTGAAAAAGTTTAGTGGTTTTGCATCATTTGGTTGATTTCTTGTGTTAAAGTTTGAATTTTGTTGGTACTTTTATGTTTAGAATCATCAAAAGTGTTTAGGTTTTCATTTGGTAGCTTGAATCATCTTGGTTGGGTTGTTTTGGATTGAAAAGTGAAGGTTATTTGGTTTTCAAGCTAGCGAATTAGCTCTCGGACTTGTTTTCTTGGTAGCGACTTACGGTTATAAAATCTAGCGAGTTAGAGCTAGCGAGTTAAAGTACAAGTAGTGGCATCTCCACTACGGTTAGCGACTTAATGGTAGCGAATTAGTGCATGTGAGTTGCTCTTTAGCGACTTGCATATCTAGCGACTTGTGTGGCAATTCTTGCACAAATTTGGCTAGCGAATTAGTGCATGGCGAGTTACTACTTAGCGACTTGCTTTTACATTGGCGACTTGGGACTCTAGCGACTTAGGCGTGTAGCGAGTTAAGGGTTAGCGACTTAGTGCACTAATTTCTAGCGACTTAGTGCATTATTTGGTAGCGAGTTAGCACGTTATCATCTAGCGACTTGAGTGATTGTTTACGGTTTTCTCTTGATTTAGTAAAATCCGTGAAAGAATCTATTTCCGGTTTAATCATAGAGTTATAAAATCCGTATAATCTGTTAACATGTCTACCAACGTTCCTCATCATCTCCATTTGTTGCGGGATGTTCAAGCGGTGGCTCGGATACTCGTCCACCAATGCTTGCCAGGCCGACTACGATTCTTGGGCTCAGCGAATCAGTTGTATTGCCTTGGAAAGGAAAATGGTGTCAACATTCTCAAATCCATTGATGAAGGACCATATCGGGTTGAGGCGACTAGAGACATACTTGATACTAATGAAGATGGTACTCTGTCTACGGAATGGACGGACCTAAGATGTACAATGAGCTTGATAATGAGGAGAAAAGAGATTCGATGCGGATATCGGGGCTTGAACATTGTTCTTCAAGGTCTTCCTAAAGACATCTACAAGGCGATCAATCATAACAACGATGCAAAGGCGGTTTGGGATAACGTTAAGATGCTTCTCTCGGGTTGAATTAACTATGGAAGGCGAGAATCCCAACTCTATGATGAATTTGAGCACTTCAAGATGAAACCGGATGAGAGTGTTTATGAGTACTATGTGAGATTTCATAAGTTAGTGAATGACATGAGGAACATCGAATGACTATGCCTAATATTCAATTTGAACTCAAAGTTTGTGAACAACATGAATCCCGAATGGCACAAGTTTGTCACATCATGAAACTCACTAAAGTTGAAGCATACAAACTATGAGCAACTCTATGCCTTCCTCCTTGAAATGAGAGACATGCCATGTTTGAAAAGTTGATTCTCAATCGGTTCAAAACCAACGAGGGTGAGACAAGTTAGTCTAATGACTCAACGACTTTCTACTCAAACATTGGAATCACAACCAAAGCATCACAAGTCATACCCTTGGGTAATGGTAATCACAAACTCATCCACGATCCTCGGTACAAACAAGGCGATCTTGATGCAAACATGGGTAACATCATTAATCAACTTGCTCTTCTCATTAGTCAAAACATGAATTCTCTCCCACAAACCAACAACAACCTCGAGCGCATCTAACCCACATAATCAAGCCCTTTGTTAAAGATGGAAGGATCGTGGTGCAACCGATTCGGAAAGGCAGTATGATCGGGGAAGGGGTGGTCTTTGGTAGAGGATATGTGGGCAATCGAATCGAGGAAGAAATGGTAACCAAGGTCAAGCTAAGACAATCAAATGCTACAAGCTGTGGTGGTGAAGGACACATTGCAAGGCGCACATCTCAAAGCGTCCACGAATCTTGATTACTTGAGAGATAAGATGTTGTTGGCACAAGCTCGGGACAATGGTGCTGCGTTGGATGAAGAGGAATTCTTTGTTTCTTCTTGAGGGCAATGCCAAGACCTATGATGCGAGATGTGGATGAGCGGCTGTTCGGAGATAGGTCACAATCATCGAGCGCCTTTCAAGTCGTGGTTGTGATGCATCGATTCGATGTAGATGATGGACCTCTGCACACACACAATCTTTATGGCTAGCATCTCTCCAATGGCTTCTCCCAAGATCTCGTCTTCACCACAAGTGGCCCATCCAGGACAAACTCATCTACGAGGTATTAAAGCTATATGATGATGTTGATGTGCAGCGGATGCATGACAAAGTACAACCAACGAAACTTTTGAATCAAATATTGAAAATACGGGTAATATCAATATTGTCCCATATGATCAATCGTGAAACAAAGTGAAAGTGAAGTTGTACCTAGTGATGCATCTTCTGCGATCAACAATGACTATGTCTTTGATGAATTCACTTGCATGTGCTCTGATGATTCCATTATCTACGAACTAAATGCCTATAAGGGCGTGTTGCCATTTATGAACAACGTGCAAAATTTGAGTTGACCACTCGTGAGCGGAAATGGATGACCAAGTGCGTCGATAATTAGAAAAAGTAATTTTAGAGAAGAAGTATTGAAACAAGAATTAAATTCTTTGCAAGAAAAACTATCTAAAACATTAAGCAAAAACAAGAACTTCAAGAAAGCGTGAAAATGCTTAAGCAAGAATTTAATGCAAAAGAATCAAAGCTCTTGAGAGATTTTCTAATCGAAAACTTTGAAAAACAAACTTGAAAACAAGTTGTACATACAAGGAAACACCATTGATTGCTCACATGATCACTAAGCATAGAGTTCTAGCGATAAGCATAGTGTTCCCCTTGTAGAGGAACCAAATCGAGGTAATTAAAAGGCTAGAAATGCTCATAAGGTAATTTATGATGGTAATGAAGTCCTTAAGCCTAGGCGAAAACCTAGTTGCGTTGAGTGCCTTGAGGAAGATAAGAAATCGAGATGAAGTCACTAGGAAAGGATGAACAAAAACTAGATGACCCCAAATGCAAAGAGAAGAACATAAATATCACTCCTCATGATTATAAGAAGGAAAAGCTGGATTGCATTAAACATGTTTAAGCCTCGAGACTTTGTTGACTCCGAACAAGTCTTACGGAAAATGGATTTAGATAAGCGAGAAAGCGAAAATATTGTAAAACAAATCCTCCCTTAGGAAAATGCCTAAAACTCATGTATCCTCCTAACACACCAATGCATCTTGTTCCTAGAACAATTGCCACTAAAAGCAATATCTTAATTAGCCAATCGTTATTTTTCAACTATTTGTTGATTTTGAGAAAACTTGCAAGAAAAGGATCACACCATTGGCATAGCGAAGGAGAAAGGGTTTTGAACAAATGAAAGAATGCTATTTAAGCGAGGTCATGCCCTTCTTTAAACTTTTAAAGGATCACTTTGAGAGTCTTAAAAGGGATAAAAGCCGACATTAAGGGAATGGAAAAGGAATTTGATGCAATAATTGTTGAAATTAGTGATTATGGCGTGCATTAAAATATAATGAGATCGAGAGGAAGAACACGCATACATTGAATGAGAATCTTATTCTTGAATGTGTTGCTCAAGATGTCTTTTCAACTTGCTTCAAATTGCTCTATTAATGCTTCCAAATTTCATGAACTATCTGTGGCCTGAAAGTCTCCATGATCGTGTCATTGAGCTTGAAAAACTAATTCTAAACTTAATGAGAAAATTGAGCTGGATGATCATGACAATTTGGTTAAACATTTTCTAAACTAGAAGTTGAGTATTTTAATCTACAACTAAAATATCAACATCTCAAAGAAAATGTCAAAACTTCAAATTTCAAGACATCTTGGATGTTCGAGTTTGATCGATTTTCAAATAAACAAGCGAGATGAGCAGATTCATGCTCGATGTAACACGATCGAGCGAAAGTCCAAATATCTCAATTAAAGGGTCAAGCGAACAAAATGACGGGTTCCCAAATGCCTCCTTCTTTAGATTCTCGAATTCTCAAGCGTTTCATCTTCAAAACCTAGTAAATGCTTTACAAAGGAAAGCGAAAGTTTCCTAGAAGAGAATGAAAAGGTTAACGTCATTTCAATGAGTTGTTTGAATCAATTAAAGTCACTCGTAACAAAACAACGAACAAATAACTTCATTGCAAAAGGAAATTGAGAATCGAAGAGTCGGGTAAAGGGAAAATGCCAATGATCAATGCGGAGAATGTTGTATCTAAGGTTCACTCGGTAACAAATCTACTTTATCGTGACATATGTCCCCTCACCTAAGGAACAACAAACTTGCCATTCAAACATATTTCTCATCCCTTAAGGATTGCTTAGAATGCTGCGTGAGATTGTTGAAGAGGATAAGCTAGAAAACCTCATGATAATGCAATTGGACATGCATGCTTATATGCCAAACGATCTCAAGAAATCTTAGAATGTTTGATCACTATATGCCCAAAGACATTAGGTGAGAGAGTTAATCCCTTGATTCCATGCTCAATGCCTAAGGCCAAACATAACATGCACTCGATTCCCAATGGTTTGAATGTGAGGAGTAGTGCACGGTGAGTAGTTGATTTTAGATCATCAATACTAGGAAAGTGAACTCAAATGTGCCTTCTAGGAGTACTAATCTCGGTACCTCTAATGTTAAGAAAGTGAACCTTAGTGCACTGCATGTAGTTCGGATCGGCACATCTAAGCAGTGGTGCAAAGAGTAGTAAAACAAACTAATGTTCCCATTCCTCTACAGAGTGTCGGTGACATTAAAGGGAGCGGTCAAAGTCTCAAGACAATACAAGGAATGATAGGACCTCTCAAGCTAAGAATGTGCCTTTGGAAGAGTAGAAGAACAATCTAGGAACCTTAAGTTTGAATCGAATAAAGCGAATCGTGTTGATTCTAGTATTAGCCATAGGCGTCTTGTAATTAATTGATTACGATACTATTTGCAAACCTTGTCTTGATGATTGCTTGAATTACATTTCTAATCATGAATGTGATGTTAATGTTACGCTAATGATGTTAATTGTCCGATTAATGTTGTTAATGCTAAAATTCATGCTAAAAAGGCTAAAAGGCAAAAGCGAAGAGAGTTAGAAAACAATGGAAACCCACGGGAAGAACATTCGTGAGAATAGGCTTTTATTGGATACATTGGTCATAAGACTAATCGAGATAATGCCCACTAGAAAATGGATGCCTCTTGGTAGAACTATTCCCTTAAGAAGTGGTCACCTTGTAAATAGGACTATCTGAGACACTAGTATTGCATCTATTCACAATGATTCCACTACTTCACCATCGATATGAATGCTTCTATTTACGATGTGGGTGGTCCAACTGTTGCTACTAACCAAATGGAACCCATTCTTGCATGGGGATCCCAAATATCGATTATCCATTCTTATGCATGTTCAGCTGCGGATCGTTCAAATCGTTACGTGGTACACGGACTCATTTGTTCCAAGCATATATTTGGAGACCGGTCACGCTCATGAACCGTGAGCAAATTCATCGGGATGTTAGATTTGGTAATGATCATTTCGGTGCTATCATGGGTTATGGAGATTATGTTGTTGGTGATAGTGTCATCTCGAGTGTATTATGTGGAAGGTTTAGGTCATAATCATTCTCTGTTGGTCAATTACGTGATTACGATCTAGAAGTAGCCTTGAGAAAACATACACCTTTGTTAGAGATCTTAATGGAAAGGAGCTGTTGAAAGGAACTCGTGGCTCAAACCTTTACACTATCTCTATCGATGACATGATGAGAGCTTCACCAATCGCTTGTTATCAAAGGCTTCTAAAACAAAGTCATGGTTATGGCATCGTCGTCTCAATCACTTGAACTTGGCACCATCAACGATCTTTCGAGAAAGGACTTAGTTGTAGGTTTACCTAGACTAAAGTATGAAAAGGATCATCTTTGTTCGACATGTCAATTGGGAAAAAGCAAAAGTATGCCCATAAACCCAAACCTACTAACTCATCACGAAGTTCTTCATATGATTCATATGGATTTATGTGGACCAATGAGGGTGCGAGAATATCTTTGGGAAGAAATATGTGTTAGTTGTGGTTGATGATTATTCTAGATTCACAGGTCAAGTTCTTAAGGACAAAGGATGAAACTCGATATCATCATCAAACTCATCAAGCATTGCGAGTTAGACTAAACAAAGCGTCGAATTATCGAGCAGACAATGGGCGGGTTTGTCAACAAACAACTTAGTGAATTCTATGAAAGCGTTGGAATCGACCATCAAAGAAGTGTTCCACGAACCCCTCAGCGAGCGGTGTAGTTGAAAGGCGAAATCGTACTCTTGTTGAAGCTGCTAGAACAATCTTGATTTACTCAAAGGTTCCAATGTTTCTCGGGTGAAGCAATTGCCACTGCATGTTACACACAAAATCGTTCACGATTCACACCATTCATGGAAAAACTCCATATGAACTTGTCCACAACGAAAAACCTAATCTATCTTTCCTTCGTGTATTTGGTGCCTTGTGCTATCCAACTAATGAAGGTCAAGACTTAGGCAAACTTAGGGCTAAAGGCGACATTGGAGTATTTGTAGGATATGCACCAAACAAAAGGGATACGAATCTACAACAAAAGAACCCGAAATATCATGGAAACAATTCACGTTACGTTTGATGGTGACCGGTCAAATGGCTCTGGACACTCCACTCGGGACCCGCACTTCATAATGATCCTATTGGTTCATCCCTTGTTCCAAACTCCTCTCAAGAAACACCATATGTACCTCCATCGAAGATGATGTAAAGAAATTGTTTGATCCAATGTTTGATGAGCTGTATGAGTCTACTACTAATGAGGTGCTGATCCACAACGAGAGGATGCTCGATTCCGATGAATGAAGTCAATCCATCGGTTTCAATATCGTAAGTCAAGAAGCACTGCTGCTTGATCCTTGATCTCATCAACAAATCATCATTCTTCAAATGTACATCATGGAAATGTTTACGGCATCAATGATGAAGTTAATCCCTTTGCAACTCACGAAGATGCTCCATTTGAAAACATATTTGCTACTCACGAATCATCGGTGAGAACCATCTTCTTGAGGAGACATCGACTCGGCTACCTCGGTTCCTCAACAAATGCCACATGAACACCTCGGAAAATGGACTCACGATCATCCATTAGACAACATCATTGGTAATCCCTCCCGTCTGTATCAACCGGAAGCAACTTCGCAACCGATGCCTTATGGTGCTTCTTCAACTCCGTATTATCTAAGATCGAACCAAAAGATGTTAAAGCGCTATGAATGAAGATAGGCGGTTCAATGCTATGCAAGATGAAATTCATGAGTTTGATCGACTTGATGTATGGGAGTTAGTACACTCTCGGGCGTGCTATGATTATAGCTCTAAAATGGATCTTCAAAGTAAAACTTGATGAGCATGGTGATGTGTTGAAGAACAAGGCTCGATTAGTTGCTAAAGGATATCGTCAAGAGGAGGTATAGACTTTGAAGAATCTTTTGCTCGGTTGCTCGAATCGAGGCCATCGAATCTTTACGGCTAATCTTGCTAGCAAGAACATGGTGGTTTATCGGATGGATGTAAAGGCGGCATTTCTAAGCGGAGATCTTAAAGAAGTCGTCTCGTCGACCAACTGAAGGATTTGTGAATCAAGAGCATCCTACTCACGTTTACCGTTTGAAGAAGGCTCTTTACGGTTTAAAGCAAGCTCCAGGGCATGGTATGATACATTGTCTAAGTTTCTTCTATCAACCGGATTCATCAAAGGCGATTGATCCTACATTGTTCACCGAAAGTCGAGCAAACATTTGATTCATGTTCAAATTTATGTTGATGATATTATTTTGCCTCGTGACCCAATGGAATGTGATCGTTTTCAAATGAAATGAGTTCAAAGTTTCAAATGTCAATGATGGGACAAATGTCATTTTCTTAGGATTACAAATTTCACAAAGTCCGGAGGCATTTTCATTAATCAATCTAAATATGCAGAGAGATTTTAAAGAAATTTGGATTTGATTCAAGTGACCTGTTGACACCCCATGATTGACCGAACCAAACTAGATGAGGACCTCTCGGGGATCATGATTGACCAAACGAAATATAGGAGTATGATTGGATCACGATGTATCTCACGCTAGTAGACCGGACATCTTGTTCTCTGTATGCATGTGTGCTAGATACCGGCTAAGCCTACTAAAAAGCACCTTGAAGCGATTAAGCGGGTCTTCGGTATCTCAAGGAACCATCAATATGGGACTATGGTACCGAAGGACACCGGTATGTCACTAACGGCCTATCACGAGATGCCGATCATGCGAGTTGTCAAGATACACGTCGAAATGCGTCGGGAGGTGCTCGGTTTTGGGTGATAAGCTTGTGAGTGGTCTTCAAAGAAGCAAATGAGTACTTCTATTTCCTCTCTGAGGTGAATACATAGCCATGTCATCTTGTTGTGCTCAAATCCTATGGATGAGATCTCAATTATCGACTATGGCTTTGAATTCAACAAAATCCCTCTGTCTTGTGATAATAAAAGTGCTATTGCTCTCTCATGCAACAACGTTCAACACTCAAGAGCAAAGCATATCGACATTCGACATCATTTCATCGAGGAGCAGGTGGAAAAAGGTGTGGTGGAACTATATTTTGTGAGTGCGAATATCGGTTAGCGGACATCTTCACCAAAGCTCTTCCAAGAGAGCGTTTTGAGTTTATTCTTCCACGCCTTGGTTTGAAAAGTCTTCAACCAGAAACTCTCAAACGTCTTCAGGAGGAAGACGAGGAGTAAAGGTCTATCTTCATCTATCTTCTGTAAATATTTATTTGAAAAACAAAATACAAAATTATAAAACCTTCAAAAATCAAATAGAAAATTTTAAAACTTTCAAAATCCATAAAAATCTGAAAAATCCGAAAAATCTTCAAAAAATATTGTCATTTTGTCATGTTTCTCTCGGTTCGATAATATCTACGGACTTTGTGTTGTCATTCAAAGAATGACACGGGTCTTTAGATGTTGTTCGAATTCTTAAAAAAAAAAAAAAAAAAAAAAAAAAAAAAAATCAAAAATATTTTTGGGAGAAAGAGAAATGGTTTATTGTCATCTTGAGGCAATAACCGGTTTTAAAGAAAAACGAGCCATATCTTACCAAGTTTTCAAATCTTATGCTCGATTCTATAAACTCTATCTCTTTGAAAACTAAATGCTTTGAAAAATAACTCAATCTCTATTTTGATAATCATCGGGACTTATTTGTCAAAATCTCTATCTCTCAATCAACAACCTCGTCATTGATTGAGGGAGAATGATTTCAATTAAATTAAAAAGTTATTTGGCATTAAAATTGTTTTCAAAAGATATACATGCATGTTTTATAAATGGAGTTTAAAGTCTCAAATCCGATCCGTATCGGTTAAAACACTTTCACAATCTAGTCACAATTCTCCTTAAAAGCTTTCAAAATCAATTTAAATCTATACGAGATCACAAATTTCAAATGATTTGATAATTGTGATCGGGGAGAATGTGTGATTTAAATTGGAGTTAAAGCGATAATTAGGTAAATGGTTACAATAGGATGTACATGCTATCCGCCACATGTGACAAACGATTTCAATTTTTCAATGCACATGTTGAGGGGAGCATCTATCTTAAAACCTTTGATTTAAAACGTGATCATTTATCCCAATGTGCGGGTTCCTCTAGTATGTGCAAAACTCTTTTCAAACCTCGAGGCACATATTGAGGGGAGCAAATTATGGAAACCTCATCCTTCCGGAAATACCATATTTACTTGATCTGTTGAGGCGATGTTGATATCTTTAGAAAATGGTAATCAAAAGTAAATTCTTTCTCTTGCCTCCGTGTGCAAAACATTTTCAATACTTGATGCACATGTTGAGGGAGTTCTCGTTCTAAAATATCAAAAACAATTCGGTACAAAAGCTTTGATAATATATCACAAGTATTTGAATTGATTTTCAAATGGTTTTCAATTGGATCCATTGGCGGATGAACAATACCAAATTGACCGACCAACTTTACTTTATATGCGGTGATATAAGGATGATAAGGTTAGGTATTGGTTCCCATGATCCGCGAGCCGGAGGGATCTACCGAGGACAATCCACTAGTTAGTGTAGAAGTCCTTAGGTATGATGATAAAAGGAGAAAAATGAGATATGGGAAGAGTGCGGACTAAGGCGAGCTAGTCTTGGAATAAACCCAACAAGGTTCTAGCTATGAAGTCTCGGTAAGCTTGAAGGGTTGAAGAATTAAAAGAATTGAATGAAAATAGGGTGAAAACAAATAGCCCTCCATTTATTCAACCTTAGGGGCGAAACCGGGTTCAATTCATATACTCTTGATGGTAACATCGGTATTGAAGACAAGGCGTCATGGACCCGGTGGCGCTGCTTGCACTTCAACTTCCCAAACCACTCAAGTTCCTCTTAAAGGGCTTGTTTCATTCTCACGGGAACCGACATTATCTATCGACTTTCTCTTAGAGATGGTTGATATTGAAGAAGGAGACCCTCTCCTAGTCTCCGTTATAGGATCCAAATATGCACAAATTGAGTCTAGAGCCACGAGATCATCAATAAATCTCATTAGGACACTTTCAATGAAGACTCTCTTTTCACACAATGTGGAAGAGATTATAACTTGAGTCCTCGCATTATCCTTGTGGTATTGCGGAACATCCGAGTGATATGTTTACATATTCACAATGAAGATGGAAAGCCTTACGGAGCCAACATCAAACAAGCTCTGGTAGGTGGCATGTGAGATCTATTTTATAGATCAACCATGTGACAATGAGAGCGAAACAATGGGCGATTCAATCTCTTGAATCAATCACAGTTCGAGTTAGGGATTGACGGATGCCTTTGAAAAACCGGTCTTTGTGCTTAATAAACTCTTTTCTTTAGCACATCGACCGTGTACTCATTTTCAAACCAAAAGGTATTTTATGATTGATAATTGATTTTCAATAAAACCTTCGTTGTATTGCAAAAACAATTTCTATTGAGCAATACGATTGTTTTCAAATCTTTTTCATCAATCGGTGGACTTAATATTATTTGGTTCACTCACTCCGTGTTGTCTTCTTTGAGATGTTCGGTTTGAGAACGGCTAGAACATTGCGAAACCACATCAAGGAGATTCTTAGGAATCCTACGATCACGAGCGGTGCTTGTCTTGATCAGCGGGGAACCGTGGGCGTGTACCTCAATTCATCGAAAGTGATCAAAGACACTTTCGTGCGATTTGTTGCTAGCTGTTGTATGCGAGTGCGCCCGGCGTTTGCGGTGATCGAATGAAGCGGTCAATCCACGGCCGCATGCTCACTTAACACATTCATCTCAAAAGAAATCATGATTAGTGCATCAATGACTCGATATTTTCACTCCATGCTTACGCTACTGCTGCGCCAATATCATGATTCAACAAATGCTTCCGCTACTCGATGAGAAGATATCATGATCCGAATGTGAGCATGTCGGTCCCAAAGTCACAACACCACAATGGATGTCTCGAGATTTTTTGATAGCCGATGATCTCCAAAGATGGCTCAAACTCATCATCACGTGGATCGGTAAAGACCTCCACTTGGAATAACCAAACATGCAATGTGAAGAATCAATGACTACGAGCTCAAGAGCAAGGACTACATCAAGAATACTAGATCACTTGTTAATGTTATATCTATCGTATTCTATGTAATTTTGGTACATGTTTGAGGTGACCTCCTTAGGGAGATTGTTAGGAATTAGAAATTCCGGTATTAAAGAGTCGGTCACCTCAGTATATGTAATCGTTAAGCTCGTAGTCGTAGTTCTTTTAAGTTAAGTAGTAATTTAGTTAAGTAACACCGTGGAGGACAGACGGGTCTTTACCCACTGTATGCACGATCCACGACCCGTAGTGTGGCGAATTATGTAAGACTATAAATACTCTCTACCTTCCAAGGTAGAGTTGGAACTCATAATAATATCTTTCACTTTCTCTCACTAAGTTCCCTAAACCTCTAACTTTCTCTCTAGAATTCCATCTTATTCGCCACCTTGTGTTATGGTTTGATGTGTATGTGAAAAGTTATATCTTACACAAGTTAATGTAATTACTTACAATGGTGTTCTAGGAGGATACTTGAAAGTATGGAAGCCAATGAGGATGAATTTTGTAGCTTGGTCGTTTTTGTTTTGTGTGAGTAGAGGAAAAACAATCGGTGGTGAATTTTGAAAGCGTATAGTGAGTTACATTCCATGGTTCCCCGGATCCTTTATGTTTGGGATCCGGCTAGTACAACTATGGGGATCCGCTCATCGTAGACGAGAAAAGGGGTTGTTTGATATTATTTTGTAGTAGGCTTATAAATTAGCTTACTAAAAGATAGTTCGAGGTATTAGATGAAGATTGTTTTGGATGATTTTTGATGAATCACATATCGAAGGTTCATATGTGATGACGGCGTTAGTTTGACGAATCAAAAGGAGTATTATTCCCGATGATGAAAAAGACGGAAAAGTGACGAAAGAGACTTCTAATGATGTTAGAGATAAATAAGCAAAGAAAACTTATGAAAAATAAATTGAACTCATGTAACCTATCTAATGAAAAGTAAAACATACCTCTATGCTTCTTGGTTTGGCATAATGCCAAAGATACTTCATGAGCTTTTAAAGTAATCCTTTGTACTTGATGTCGTGAGTTGTGATTACTTTTAGATCCTTCCTTGAATGTTGACTTCATTATTCTTTGAATGAAGATTTTGGAGAGATTCTAGCATGAAGATTTCTTAGGAACAAAATTTGTTAGAGTCATCTATCAATGTCCAACAAAATGATTTTTAAGAAAAATATGACCCAAAAAAAAATCCTTCTTTGTAGTTTTCAAACATACACGGATCGTATCAAGTCTTTAAAGTACAACATACTTTAAGAAACTTGGTAACGAAGCTCTGATGCCAATTGTGGAAAACTAGAAGGGGGGGTTGAATAGTTTTACCAATTTAAAACTTCCTTTTAAATATTTAGATCGACTTATGTCAATCTATTTGATTGTTTATGTTAGACGTTGATAGATAGATATATAAACGTGTAATGAAAGATAAAGAGTAAGAAGCACATCACCACGACACAAGTATTTATAGTGGTTCGCTACAAAGACACCTTCCTTGCCCTACTCCCTCCCCGAGTCACCTACTCGAGAGTTCGTAAACACTACACCAACTCCTTATGGCGGAGAAGCCTTCACAACGTCGCTTAACCTTTTTCCGTACAAAGCTAAATACCGAGTTCTTTCACACCAAGGCGAACCACACCTAACACAATGTCGCCTACCCTTTATACTTGCTAGGCTAACCACCGAGTTCTTTCACATCTTAGGAGAACTAATCCTTCACAACGTCGCCTACCCTTTATTAGGTACTAGGCTAAGCACCTAGTTCTTTCACACCTTAGGTGAACTACACCTTCACGACACAACACCTAATCTCAAGGAGATCTACTCCTTGTTACAACACCATCAAGGATATCACCATCCTTGTATATAAACAAATACATATATGTATAACGATGCACCTCATCGATTATACGACCTAGGCATTCTTCCCAAATGATACTTGATTTGATTCTTTGGCATCCTTCGCTAAAGCCTTTGACACAACGCTTGGCACCCTTTACTAATGCTTTCATCTTGACACTTTCGGCATTCTTCACTAATGCCTTCAACCCAAAATCTATGGAGAAAGGAAGAACTATCAACAAGATAACCTTAGTAGTCTTGATGATGACGAAGCATGGCAACTCATGGACTTTGAGCTTGCACGTCTTCAAGAGGTGGTGATCTTTTCTTTTAGATCTGAGGTTAGAGGGTTAGAATATTTTGGGGAAGTATATGTAAAAAGCACACCTAGAGAGGAAGAAATGGCTCTCTATTTATAGAGGAAATTCTCTTGTTTTCCCGGATCCCACGATCCTACCACAAGGGATCCGCTAGCACAAAGCTAGGGATCCGTGGTCCGCTCCTCTTTGCCCATGGGTATTTTTGGTTATGGGTCATGGGTCATGGGTTATGGGTTGATCCATGGTTTTCTTTCTAGATACAATGTATCTTAAGGATACAATGAACTTGGTTAAGTGGTATATATAAAACCATGGGTTATGGGTCAAAACCATTTGCTAGTATTTACCCATTTAGTATATACTTGTATTTACCCAATTTAGCATACACTTAGTTTTACCCATTTTAGTATACTTAGTTTAAGTATATGTTTAACCCAATATGTAAACACTAGTTGTTGTACATATGTATCTAAATCTTAAAATCACTTATACTTGTTTTAGTGTTTTATGTGAAAGCGTAAGTGTGTTAGAAAACTATTAACTCAAACTATTTACGTACTCTATTTGTTTCGTTAAAATGATTTTATATTTGTTATCGACAAAACATTAGAAGATCGTAAAATATAAATAAACGTTTTCACGGCTTATTTGTATTAACAAAAATTATTACATGTATAGGTCTAGTTGTATAGGCTAGTTAAGATTTTTGTCCAAGATTTGTTGAGTCATGGTCTTAATGTCGACAAGAAGAAAAAAATGAAAAGGTAATGTGTTTTAATTAAGCAAAAGTATAAATATGTAAGTATAGTTGGTAACTTGTGTATATAATTAAGTATTTAAGGTAGCGTTAGCTAGAAATAAATTTTAAACGGAACAAAATAAAATATTTCGAAGTCATAAAAATTATAAAAATACATTTCTTACAAAAATTTAGTGAAATAATTATTATCGAGTAGTATTTATGAAAACCGTTGTAAATATATATATATATATATATATAACAATTTATATACCAAATAAATTTAAAACACCGGGTAAACTAATATTATAATTTTTATAATCTTAAAATAAGTATAAAAATATATCTGGAAAATTTTTGGAAGTGTCGGATCAAATGTTCAAAATTAATGATTACACGATAGCGTTTATTTAATAGGAAATTATACGTTTAATGAAAAATGCAAAACCATGCATGAACTAATATGATGATGATATTACTAATGATATGTAGACTAATCCTAGTCTATATGAAATGTCCTCGATGATATGTTCATGAATTCGCAGCTAAACCCTTGCGGTTACGCGAATTTGATACTCTTAAACCTAGTTTATGAAAAATGATGAATAGTGAATCATGAATAGTTATTTTCTCCGGGAATAAATAGTGTTTCGTGAATAGTAAAATTTTGAAATACGTTTTCGGAATATCATATCGACTTCAAAAATGATGAATAGTAACTTCCCGAGATGAATAGTAAAATTTTTAAAGTTTGTAAAATGACATGAAATTACGAGTTGTCACAATAACATCATGTAAAATCTTGCAACATGAAGCTAAAATCCGTTACTCACTTGGGCCGTATAATGTAAGATGAATTATTCTAAAAACGCCTCGAACACCTATATCATGATAGATGTACACGTATAATATTAACAATTACCAACTAAGCATCAATGTAATATGACATAATTATGCAATGATAAGTGCAACTAAACACATATAAACTAATTATAATACATAAACGCATGAACTCGAGCTAAGCTAACCAAGTCTTGCCACTTGGTTCTACACTTGAATAACATGCATCATGACCACATAAGCTAATAACATAAGCTATCTTAACATATAACCACCCCGAACTTGTAAAAACATCATATCAAGTCGTTATCACTAAAACACTTAGCAAAACATTTGTTGTCATTCTGCAAAATTTTGCACTTTGATCTTTTTGACTAACTTAACTAATGAATCAACTCATGAGGCTAATTCTACATGAAAATAGACTCTTTTGGCGTTCCGAAAACATATGGCAAGCCTCAAACGGAGTTACGGTTGATCCTGTATAAATTTTTAAAGTTCTATTTGCTAAATATTTCATAATCTGACCTTGCTGCACTAAATATTTATAATTCTTTTATTAAACATAGTTTTAAAAAATTAGCAATAATAAAAAAATTTATAAATAACTAAAGAATGATTTAGTTTTTCAAAATCTCAAAACCCCCAATTAAGGTTTTCCTTTATTATATAAAAGATTATATATTTAAACGGGTTGATGGTTGAAGTCACGTTGAAAATCTCAAGACAAACCTAAATAAGAATCAAAGGCTTCCTTCTTTTTGCCGCTGCTTCAACTCTAAATAAGAATGATGCGCTTCATTCTTTTTAGAAAAGAAACCCGATTTGAATTTTTTCATTTATCGATTAACAAATCAACAAGAGGCACAACAGCTGAAGATTCCGAATGAACGAAGGAGGATGACACTTTCTTCTTAGCGTTTTCCCGGTATATTGGTCGAACTTCCCAAAACCTCTTCCTCCTCTAAATCACTTGCTTCGTTGTTGAGATTAATACTACCATGTGATGAGTCCGACGTGTTATGTAAAGTGGTTTCTGATTTCTTTAACTTTTTGTTTGCAATGGTTTTGGTTTTGTAAAATTTTGGTATTTCTATCTCTTGCTAATTTTTATGTTCTCTCAAAGTTTCCATGGTTCAATCAGTGTGAAGCTTTGACCGTACATCGCTTGATATTTAGCTACAGCTTGCTCGAGCATTAGCTGGCCATTTGCATCATTTTGGTTCATCCGTTTTACATTATCGTGAATCGCGCAAAATTGACCAATTTTAAGACGAAGCCTATTTTTCCATTTTCAGCAGAAGGCATTGTATCCTCTTCTCAATTCCCCCCATTTCCCTCTCAAAGTAACCTAGTACAGTCGTTCAAAATCGAACATACTTTTAGCATTACCTTTGATACTATTTTCAGACGTGTTTATCCAAGCTTTACAAAACGCTAACTCTTTCGCTGGGTCCATGGAAGTCTAGCTTCATCTTTTGTAGACGTCTTGGATTTTGACGTCTTTTGGACGCCTTCTTTGTGACGAGCGCCACCTCTTCGACGGGAGAGTCGTCTTGAACGTATCCGGATGGACCTCCCGGACCTTGAGCCGGAGAATAATGTTGACTACTAAAGAACGAATCCAAATCTTCTACCTCCTCAACAAAAAAACGGTTAACTGAAGAATAATGTTGATGAAGTTTGAGATTTGTACGGTGGCGGTAACGACGAATCGCGTAACATTAGTGGACGATACATTTGAGATTGTTATTGTTGTTATTGGTACATTGGTTGGTTAAACGAAGGTTGGAACGAATTATTTGATAAAAGGTGGTTGTTATTGTTGTTGTTGTTGAGGTTAGTATACAAAACTTGCGGGTTAAAAATTAATGGGTGGTTAGTGACCGTTAAACGAGGATTAGAATCCGGTGTTGAAACGTTTTGTTGGCGTCAGTTTTTTGCCCGTTTTGGCTTTGAGAGTTTTTTTAGACATTGTTTGAGTTGTGAAGATTAAAGTATATAAATAAAGATTGGTTTTAAAAGCGTGCATAAAAACAAAGAAGTATTAGGATATTTATATGATAATTTTATTTAAATTTTTAAAGATTCTTTTAATAGATGTTAAAACGTTATAATTTTTTACCGGGCGTTATTTTTTGCGTAAGCCAAGCCCATGACTCGGTCGAATTAGTGACCGAGTCTTCTCTTTTTTTGGTTGCCGACGCATCTAATTGGGTCGTCGTAACAAAAGAGGACGCGTCCAATGTGAGAGTGCCGGGTCGTGTGAACCTGTATTCCGGATGGTCTAACATATTTGTTAAATGGTCGTGAAATTGACACCCTTACTAGGAGGGCTTGTCACCGACCCTACCCTGAACCAAGTTAGTTACGCCTATAAAACATTGGCACTAGGTACCAAAAATAGGTTGCACAATACCTCTTCCTCATCCTCAGGAGATCATCGTGTGCCACCTTCTTTAATTAATTCTTTTTGTAAAATGTCGCCTTCCCTCTTTATTTATATATTTTGACTTAGCCTATCTAATGAGAGAGACAAATAATTCATTCCATTAGTACTCTTTGGCTTATTAATGGTATGTAGCTTTTCTAATATTTCTTCTCACTCTATATCACAACAAAGAAGAAGAAGAAGAAAAGGTTGACTAATTATATATATATATATCTTTTTATTGAGCTCATGCAGGGGGAGGAGGATACCATTATATGGGAAGATGGTTATGTGGATTGGAAGAAGAAACCTGCAAAAAAGGGTCAACACGGTGGCATGCGTGCTGCTTTGTTTGTCTTAGGTACTACTTACTACTTTAACATCATCTTGAAATTTTTATAAAAACTATTGATGATTTGAGATATATAAATGAATGAATATATAGTTGTGGAGGTGATGGAGAATCTGGCATATCTGGCAAATGCAAGCAACTTAGTGTTGTACTTGACGCAACACATGCATTTTTCACTTTCAAAAGCAGCAAATAATGTCACAGATTTCATGGGAACTGCTTTTCTTCTGGCTCTTCTCGGTGGCTTCTTATCTGATGCTTTCTTTACCGCTTATCAAATCTACATCTTCAGTGCTTCTCTTGAGTTCCTGGTACAATTCATCCTGTGCATTATTGTTTCTTCAATTTACAATATTATCTTCTTTTATGGCGTAAATATATATATTCAACCAAGCTTTTTATATGGATCAACTAGCTAGTTTTATTATTGACATTTGACCATAAAGATAATAGAAAATTTCTTGTTACAGATTTTTTTTTTTTTTTTTTTTTTTTTTGAACAATCTTGTTAGAGATTCCAAGAAACATAAATAGGAAAACAACTATTCAAGTGGGAATTTTTTTATTTTTAAAGAACAAATATGTTGATTTGTTTAAAGAGAAGTAAAATTGCAAAAATAGTCCTTGTAGTATGCTCAATTTGCATGCATAGTTTTTATCTTTTTGAAAGTGC
Source organism: Chrysanthemum lavandulifolium (assembly GCA_022545495.1). Taxonomy (NCBI): domain Eukaryota; kingdom Viridiplantae; phylum Streptophyta; class Magnoliopsida; order Asterales; family Asteraceae; genus Chrysanthemum; species Chrysanthemum lavandulifolium. Next base: position 213,992,117 of record CM040242.1, read on the forward strand.
AGGCGTCGTATTTGTGGAAAACCTTTGGTGCGGATTTCATCATTGCCTTAAAGTAAAATGATTAAATTGCCTTGCCTAAAAGTGAAATGATTAAAATGTCATTGACTTTAGTGAGACGGTGTCTTTTATTTTGGGGCATTTTACGAGTCAGGGACGATATCTGCATCAATATTTTCTCACAAAAACGATTAGGCGAGCCATTGTGTGTGTGTGTGGGGGGTACTTGGCCTTCCCCAAATAGCCTAACTTGTTAGTGGTATATTAGCGGAGTTCTTGTCGTTCGAAAAGTGCATCTTTGGGGAGAGTGGTAGGTGCTTGGCCTCCCCAATGACCCTAACTTGTTAGTGGTATGTTAGCGGAGTTCTTGTCGTTCAGAAAGTGCACCTTAGTTAATCTATTAAGATTTTAAATAATGAAGTAAACAGGGGTGATGATTTTTAAATAGAAGAAGAAGATGACGACTTTTGGTCTGGTCTACTTTGCGCTCTCAATGTTTTAATGTTTTTACATTTTTTCCTAATCAATTCCTATTTTCTCATTAGGCGTGAAAAAGTTTATAATATTGGAGTTTCTACCCTAATTTAATAAGTTAATATCAAATAACGTATAGTTAATTGAAATTATAACACATATATATTTTGAAATTATAGCACATATATAGTTAATATCAGATAACATACAGCAAATAACGTATAGTTAATTGAAATTATAACACATATATACTTTCTTTTTGTGGGGGCGGCGGGCCGGTACTTGGCCTCCCCCAACAGCCTAACTTGTTAGTGGTATGTTAGCGGAGTTCTTGTCGTTCAGAAAGTGAATCTTAGTTAATCTATTAAGATTTTAAATAATGAAGTAAACAAGGGTGATGATTTTTAAATAGAAGAAGAAGATGATGACTTTTGGTCTTGTCTACTTTGCGCTCTCAATGTTTTTATGTTTTTACATTTTTTCCTAATGAATTCCGATTTTTTTCATTAGGTGTGAAAAAGTTTATAATAGTGATAGTTTCTACCCTAATTTAATAAGTTAATATCAAATAACGTATAGTTAATTGAAATTATAACACATATATATTTTGAAATTATAGCACATATATAGTTGATATCAGATAACGTACAACAAATAACGTATAGTTAATTGAAATTATAACACATATATACTTTTTAAAAATTCGAGTTTATAATGCAAATAACGTATAGTTAATTGAAATTATAACACATATATACTTTTTAAAAATTCGAGTTTATAATGCAAATAACGTATAGTTAATTGAAATTATAACACATATATTTATACTACATATAATAGAAAAACGGTCAAACATTGAAAAGTGAAAAGTTGAAAGTCAAATGTGAGAGAAATATATTGTGTAATTAATATTCTTATTAAAACAACCAATTACTTAAAAGTACAATAATTTATTCACATTGTACAATCAATTAAAAACATATCTACCAAATTAAAAACAACCAATTAAAACACCCCTTACTAAAAAGTACAAGAAAATATTCATAATGTACAATTTAAACAATCTACAACATAATCCTAAATATAAAATAATTAAACACACTAATTAATTTATTTTTAAAACACCTTAAAATGAAAAGTACATGTTATTATACACATTATACAAATTAATAAAACACACAAAACTTCATACAACCTAACAAGTTGATGATACACATAGTTTTGAAAATCGGACCGGACCAACGGGTTCAACCGGGAACCGGTGTCGCCACCGGTTCGGCTAACCAATAACAGCCATCCGAAAACGAACTAGAGAGGACCCGTTGAAACCGATACAAACTGGTGAATCATGTCTCATTGATATCTATTTCTCTGGTTAATCGTCACGATGATCTTCGCCATGAACGCGCGGTACCTCGCTATACTATATATAAAGAAAAAACCAAAAAGTAAAAAGTGAAAAGTTGAAACTATTATATCGAAAACCGGGTTGACCCGGGACGCTTCAAACCCGGTGGGTTGACCCTGTTTAATTTGACCCAACCTGTTGGGTTGACTCGGTTTAAATTGGCCCGTTTTTCAACGGGGAACGGTTCAACCGGTTGAACCACCCGGGTCGAACCGGGTTTCAAAACATTATGTTTAATCCCCAAATATTCAAACTTTTATTATTTTTCGTTTAGAACCCATAACGTTAGTGCACATTTAACTTTTCAATAGGCTAAACACGCCAATTTCAAAAAAAAAGATGGGGCTAAATGTGCCCAAATTGTTTACAAAATAGTCAAAATTAGCCCATTTTTTATTTTTTTTATTTTGGGCTAATCACATTCATGCTAATTTTGGTACTTGCGTTATTCTTAAAAACGGCACCATTAATCCCATCCTTGTTATTTTTTACGCGACAAGTAACGTGTGCTGTTAGTTTTTATCTCATAACTGATATAATGCTTACTTTCATTTTCATTAAATGTTTTTATATGTTGTTTAATAGATGTTAAGAACTTTGTCTAGACTTTAGTTATCATATAGTACAACCGTTTGCAATTGCATTTTCATCGGTTCACGTTTTATTTTAAACACTACACAAAATACTCACCACAATATCACAAATCATTAATTATTTGACGCTAGAAACTGCTGCCGCTAGGCGCGGGTACTCGTCTAGTACTTTTTAAAAGTAGAATGAGATGCATATTATTTTGTAGGTGCATCTGAAATGTGCGATTGTGGTTACTTTTCATTCTTCTCATTCTACTTTTATTTCTCATTTGATCCTTACTCATGCATCGAATTCATCAATGCTTTTACAATTACAAATGATTTTAGCTATCATTCTGCCCCATAATATTTTGAACAAGCCTCATAAATTCAAGTTAGAACATAAAAGTTCAATAGGTGGTTTTTAATTCTAATACATATTAACTAGGATAAACGTTGGACGCATATCCTAGTTAGATAAAATTTGTAACAGTATGTCAACCGTGAAAGCTTTCTTTTATTTATGGTTGTTGCCGGTCGATGTACTTTAATACGATAAATTGTCTTGTGTTACCATAGTATGAAACTTAGTTAGATACGATTATTTGTTTGTATACAATATTTTTCGTAAGTAAGATAATTCAGCCTCCTTTAACCTACAATCCTGACTCTATCTCTGAAGACGATGTTTGTACTTAAAAAAATAAAATAAAGACTATACTTGAAACATGAACATACCAGGAGGACAACTTTTGCAATTTTCTCTTTATAGAGCGAGAATAGATATGTGGCAACCTATTATAGCTGCAACATTAAGATATTTGACAAGTGGCAGGGAACATATCAATCAAATTTTCATTTCATTCCCTTCATCGTACGCTAACTAACTTGGTACAAACTTTGGATGCATGCGCTTGTTACGTGGTCAATTAAATACTATTCAAGTATACTATTCATGATTTTGATTTCAATATTTTTAAATACCATTCAAGTATACTATTCATGATTTTGATTTCAATATTTTTATTATGGGTTGAGTTATTAGAACGGTGCCTACTTTTTTATTAAGACCCTTTTAGTTTTTTTTTTTTTATTATTTTTATTTTTTATTTTATAATTTTGTTTATATCAAAAAGTATAAACGTGAAAATCGGAATCAGAAATATAAAGTTTAATAAAACGCTTAAAACTGCTGAAATACTGAACAGAATCGACAAAACTGCGTTGTCTTGAAAAATGAGGACAGGTAATATTCCCTATGGATGTGACTCCATAAGGAGGGTTCCAATAGTGTATCCCTTTTATTATTTCTTGCTCACTAGGAACTCTTCCCGTATAATTAACTTGGGGCAAACCCAACATAATAATATAGAAGTCCAAAGTTAAAAATGACCGAATTGAAGTTGAATTCGACAAAGCAAAAGAGCCTATGATTAACAATGGTAGGCCTTTTCTAATTTATATGCTTTGCTTAATATAGTCTTTAACACACAAGGTAATAAACAATCGGAAGTTTAGTTGGTTGTGGCGTATAACTATACCTTTGGATTTAATTTCATGTAACAAATTGAGTCCCATGGATGGGCATTAGTGTTGTTTATGTCGGTGGCTGTGACTGTGATGGATAATTAATCCATGAAACCACATGTTGCATCCGCACTTGCACCACGTACACGTACAACCATATATAATATAGTATTAATATTAATATTTGTCAAAATGTTTTAAAATCTAGATCGATTCATCAGGTTGAACTGGTTTTCAGTTCAAATTTTGTTTGTTTGAGAACCGGATTAAACCGGCGGCTTTTAATTAACCTGGGTCAAATGGTTTGAAAAACCTGACCGGTCGTGACCTATGTTTTTTTTTTTTTTTTTTTTTTTTTTTTCAAGACAACATGAACTTTTTTTTCTCCTCTAAAACTAACAAACACCATTGTCCTTTCATTCTTATTCACTACAGCTACTTAACTTAAGTCAGTGACGAGTGATGTTGTTATGTTTTGCTATAACAACAACTTAGAATTATAAATTTATGTTGGTCTCATATTTGCTTGATTCGAAATGATAATTAACAAAGATGTGATTCAAGAAACACCATCGAGTATAGCCTCTGATAAATTAGAATTATAAATTGATTGTTATGCAAATTCTTGTTTTTATTTTTGGGTTTTCGGCTCGACATTGTGAGACTTATCCCAGGACGACTATCATTTTGAATAACATAAAGTCGGCGCAGATGAACCTAGGGGTGAGCAAATGGACTGAGAACCGAACCGAAACCGAAACCGATCCAACTCGAACCGCGGTCTGGTTCTTGCTTCTTAGATATTTCAAATTGTGGTTCTCGGTTCGGTCCCGTCCGGAACCGAAGAATCGCACGACTTTTCAAATATATAAGATGTTTATGGGACGTTTAGTTTTCTAACTTCACTATTACATATTTATGTCTTCATTCTAGTTGAAACTTTATCACTTAACTTGAGCTAGCGGTTGACAAAGTTATAATGAATAATGAAGTAATGAAAATGAACAAATTGATGATACTTATTATTAAAAAGTAATGAAAACTTTGGTGATTTGATTTTAGAAAGTTTAAATGTCGATAAATAACTGGATAGTGAGATGTGGACCATGATATCTTGTTTTAAGGATTGTTTGCTTTTTCATGTCTCATAGACATCTTTTTTTCAAAGTTCGCATAGCCCATTTATAAACAACTATTGACGTAGCTCGAATATTATGTTATATACTTTAATCGTTCAATATTCTTTATGGTTTAGACTTAGATTAGTGCAAACACATATAGAATATTGAATTTTTGGTTGTATTTATAAATCTGCGTTTCCAATCAAGTACCCGATAGCCGAACCTGAACCGAAGCATGTTCTTCGGTCTGGTTCTCGGTTTCTAAAATATGAGTTTTTCAGTTCTCGGTTCTTTCGGTTCCAGTTCGCTTCCGTGCGATTCCAGAACCGAGCTCACCCCTAGATTTTTTATAGAACGGCAGAGTCAGTACAAATATAGTTAGTGTAGTTAGTGAGAGCCCACTCTCATACACTTACAGGAGGAAACCACCATGGAGAGACTCGAACTCGAGACCTCTCGCATAGGGAAGCGCCCCCTGACCAACTCTGCTAGGCAGGTGTTGGCACAAATGGATTAATTTTCAAATTCTTGTTTTTATATTGTAGATATAGAACTTAAAGACAAAGTACTAATAAAGTCAATTAAATGTAAGAGGCAAATACAGTAAAACATAGGATCAGCCAACACTATATATCGAAGATGAGAAAAAGTATACATATGTATAGGTCCGGTTTGACCCGACGGTTGAACCGGTTTAACCGGCAACCCAATGAACTGCTGACCTAGACTTTGTCAATAACAAAACCGGGTAGGGTCTTGTGATATTAGCGATAAAAAAAACCGGGTTTAAAACTTTGTCATGCTCATATACTTATGGTTGTCTCAAAAAAATTCGGAAGCCCTGGGCAAAAAAGAAAGTGAAGCCCTCGTATGTTAACGTTAAGCAAAAAGTTTTAAGGCCCTTTTGGTATCCATTATTTGACTCTTAGATTTAGCATCAAAGTACAATAAATTGTTTGGCACAAAGGGATTAATTGTATTTATTTTTGTGAGCCCACTTTAATTATTAACCACTACATTTATTTCTTTTATTTTTATTTTACCATATTTTAATAATATAAATATTAATTCTAACAAGTATTGCATATTTTAATAACATATATAACAAATTATTTTATTATATTTTTCTTTTTCTTCACTTAATTCAAAACCTATATTAAACTCAAATACAAATTTAAATTCAAATTTTAATCCAAATCATAATCCTAATCTTAGTCTCATCTACAAACCAAACGAGCCCCTAATATAATGTTTTATCTTATACAATACATACTAGCTACGTTTAAATAGTCATAATTCCTAGATTCATTAATCTAGCTATGTTCATATATACAGTAAAAAAATTGTAGTCATTTTAGTTATAACTAAAGAGTAAATCTTATGAAAAAAATTACTCAAAACTAATTAGAGTAATGAAAAAATAAAGTTACCTTAATTTGATGCTAAATAACTCACATAATCACACCTCCTATATTTCTTGTAAACTTGTAATGCTTTTTATTTGATAATTCTCCAATTGACTTAGTTAATAAAATCACACGAAAAGATGTAAACACATATCATAAGTGAAAATAATTAAGAGATGATTTAACGGAAATATCGGATAATGGAGAAGTGACAGTTGAGTTTTCAGCCAGGTCTTTTTCATATATTGGTTTTTTATTTGTTAGTTTTAGATAAAGAAAAATGTCATGTTTTATGACCCCTCATACTATTTGAGCATCCAAGAACTCATTCAAATGTATATTTTACACATTTTTTTTTTTTTTTAGGACGGCTTTCATGGCTACATGGCCCTGGCCGGGAAAAGGCGTGAATGAAATTTGACAAATGGATGGACCCACCAGAAAGCGATGGCGTCCAACCTCATTACACGCACGCCAGAAACCTCTATCATCCTCTCCGATGGGGTTTGACAAGGCTCGAACTCGAGACCTTGCGGAGGAGAGTAAAACCTGGATACCGCTGGACTAAACATCCGTTGGTGTATATTTTACACCTAATGACCCATTTACTAGATATATAGAATCAAACTTTTTGTATTTTATTTTTTCAATAGAAATTTTCAAAATGATAATATACGGGGTAAAATTTGGGGCTCTCGAAATTTGAAAGCCTTGAACAATCGCTCACCCCTCAACTTGTATTTACCATGTGCTTTATTACATGTAGTCATTACCCCGTTCCTTTAGTCTTTTCAACGTGCATATACTTATTATTATACTTATTAATAAGTATAAAATGATATGTAGGGTCTTATGATATTAACTATACAAGCTCGGTCATCGTGGCTGCAACCGCCCGAGTGCAACAAGGAATCATGTGAACAAGTCCGCGGTGGTGAAGCTGCGATGTTGTTTTTGGGACTCTACTTGGTGGCGTTAGGCGTTGGAGGTATTAAAGGATCACTACCAGTACACGGTGCTGAACAATTTGATGAAAATGACATTAAGGGAAGGAAACAAAGATCGACCTTTTTTAACTACTTTGTGTTTTGCCTTGCAATTGGTGCTCTAATCGCGGTCACATTTGTTGTTTGGATGGAAGACAACAAAGGATGGGTATGGGGGTTCGGAATATCAATGTTAACAATCTTTTTATCCATCCCAGTCTTCTTGGCCGGTTCTTGCTTTTACCGCAACAAGCTTCCTCGTGGAAGCCCTCTAACCACTATCTTTAAGGTTGGATGGATTAATTTTCCTGGACTAATTTACAATCAACATCATTTATCATTTTCTTAATTAACGTTGTATATATGTTGTGTCTGCAGGTTGTAGTAGCGTCCATGTTGAACACTTGCATTGCGAAGAGCCCTAGTAATGCCTCTATTAAACCGCAACAAAAAGAAGAAACCACCAAGCCAACAACCGAAACCCCTTCTTCAAGCCTTAAGTTGCTGAACCGGGCTGCCATCAACACACCCGCATGCAAATTCCTCCAATGTTCCGTCCTACAAGTCGAAGACGTTAAAATCGTGCTCAAAGTTCTCCCGATATTTGGTTGCACAATCATGCTCAACTGCTGCCTAGCCCAGCTATCAACTTTCTCTGTACAACAAGCCGCCACCATGAACACCAAAATTGGAAACCTAAAAGTCCCACCGGCCTCTCTACCTGTTTTCCCGGTTGTCTTCATAATCTTACTAGCACCCATCTACGATCACATCATAGTCCCATTTGCCCGCAAAACAACAAAATCTGAAATGGGGATTTCCCACTTGCAAAGAATTGGTATAGGACTCCTCCTCTCGATTGTAGCCATGGCTATTGCTGCTCTAGTAGAGATAAAGCGCAAACGAGTTGCTACAAAAGCAGGTTTAGACACCCATGATCCGCTATCAATAACATTCTTGTGGATTGCGTTTCAGTATCTGTTTCTAGGTTCTGCTGATCTTTTCACATTAGCAGGATTACTAGAGTTTTTCTTCACAGAAGCACCCGCAAGTATGAGATCTTTAGCCACGTCGCTATCGTTTGCATCGTTGGCAATGGGGTACTACTTAAGCAGTGTTATAGTGTCAATTGTGAACAGTGCGACAGGGGAAAAGGGATGGCTATCCGGTACCAACTTGAACCATTACAGATTGGAGAGATTTTACTGGCTAATGTGCGCTTTGAGCGCACTCAATTTTCTACATTATTTGTTTTGGGCTAATCGCTACAAGTACAGGCCTAGGGTGCAGTCTTGAATCATTAGGCTGGGTATAAGGGTCACCTTCCCACCACCTCCACCTCAGCGTCACATCGGCCTTCACGCGGCTAAAGATACCTCACTTTATACAAACATATCCCACAAAATACCACACACACACTCGTAAACAAAAATAATAATAATAAAAAGGTGGGCCGTCACTCTCCTTTTCCTTTTTTTTGTTAGGTGAAGACCTTCACTGAACCAACCATAAATAACCACCTTTGCATGCCATCACCACCCCCCGTCATGCCCTTCATGCTCCAAATGTGACCTTCGCGTGTGTTGGGAACGCACCACTATACCCCATGCTCTTAACTGAAATGAAGACACGGTGGCAGCTGAGAACAGATGGAACTAACTGATTCCAGATTCATACATACATGACATCTATTTACAATTCTTGTCAATAGTGATCTTTGTTTAGGGTGTGAAACATGATATAGATTTATACATAGCAAGGTTTACAAAGTCATCAAAATGTGTTACCACGCCACTGAGAATGACGCTGAAATACTTGATTCATTTTACCTGCAGTTGTAAGTTGTAACATTGAAAACTGAGACTCATGAAAATACATATGTGCGGTCTTAATACTGATACACACACTAAGACACAGTGTCGAGGAGTTAACTTTGAGCTATAACTTCGAGTATAACATTGAAGCCAGTGTGGCAACGACACTTTTTAAGGCTCGAAATCGAATTTACATGGAAAAAAAAAAAAAAAAAAAAAAAATCAAGTCAAAAAAATAATGCATTAAACCTCCCCTGTTTTGATATTTGGCTTCTTGTAATTGCACCCATTCTGAGACATAAGCTCAGATTCTACATCTTTTAACCTTGTGTCTGAAAATTATATCTATCCAGAGATATAAGCAAGGTCATTAATTATTTTTTTGTATCCTACTCTTTTGACAAACCTAGAGAAAACACATGGAACTCTTACAACTCATCAATAGCACACAAGCTCAAAAATCAGATTAAATTTCTTAGATAAGCTTATATAACTTTTTGAAGGCTCCTTTGATGCACAATTGACAAATGCCCTAGGCATAGTACGTATTTCGACTTGTTCAGATACTGATGAAGAGCCACGTAAATGTGACTGATTCAACTTGTATTGAACCATATATATACTTCTATTCATCCAAAAAGTTGGAACACATGTGATACATTTTCTAATATTTCCATGTCATGAGTTCGAACAAGTGGCAATCATTCCTGAGCTCCTAACTGCTACTTTTACGGCACCCACAACACTAAGTTGCCATATCTCCGGCCTCAAGTTCGGGTTTTCATGCTTCACATTCATCTGAACCTCAACAAAGTACGCTATCTGTAACACATAATTGTCGAACACAAGAACCATAAATACTTTCTAGATTTGGTCAAGAAGCTTATGCTGAATTTACATGACACAACTTGTTTTGTGAACCCATAATAGACGACTATTACCTTGCCAGAAGCATTTCGCACAGGTGACATGTGCAAGGAGTTCCAAAATGTACTCCGATCTTTTCTGAAGAGATAACCAATCAACAACAATTCTTTCCTAACCAACATGTAGTTATACGTTTAAATTAGATGCTCACCTGTAATTTAGGATGCACATGGTGCAACTTTGACCAGTTTCAATGCTATTTCTAATCTGCAAATTAATATTAGTAAAATCCTCATGATTGTTATGTATACAACTATATCCATGAATTTGGTTACAAAAATTTGACAGGAGACGGTTTTGATTTTCAAACCTGCAATTCAGCTGAGACATCCGTTTCCTGTCCGCTCAAAAATCTACTATTCTGTCCCAGTACTTCATGTTTAGCATATCCTAGTAACAATTATATATGAAAACAGCAAATTTAGCACAAAGTACGCAAACCCAGCAGTTGCATCAGGCGAGTAAAAGTAGTAAGTCAAGTTAAATATGCAGGAAAACGAAGAGGAAGCGATTATTAATCATTGGTCCTCATGGAACTGCAGCTGTATACAGTGGACTATTAGGGTTAGATTGTATTAGAGATGTGACGAGTATTATCCTTTGTATTGTTGCTTCATAAATAACAATAATTAACATTACTAAAAATCGGAATAATCAGTTTCATAGTGCATCCAAACACCCCTTTTAGCATGTTGACAACAAAAGCAACATCAAATTCGAATGTGGGAAAGTGCTACATTTGACATAAAGTATGTGTGTTTTCTTTGTTGAGTCATGTACCTGTCAATTCCAGGAAGGCATCACTAGCATACACAATCGGGACACAGGCCTTATGTGGATCCGTCCTACAAGGTTATGAGCAGAATAAATACTCATTAGAGCCATTAATTCGTATGTATTTGTAGGATTTGCAAAACAATCTGTTTAACAGAACTAAAATAACTCACAAGACAAAGCTTTGTTTTATTCTACCAAGAGATATGTATAAGGATGCACCAACACGGCTCATGTAACTTGCACAACATCTCTTATCAGAAACCAATCTACCGGTTAACTGGCTGTAGTGTGTCAGCATGGAAAGTATGGTGTTCATAGCAGTGTGGGCTCGTTGTTTCTCCAGATCACTCGCCTTGCATAAACTGTCAGCTGATTCTGCACGTTTAAAGAACAGCAATATTCACATAACATGTAACTTGACTTTTTTCTTAATGCATAATACTATGAAAACACGAGTATTCATTTCTGATCAGACGATCAAAGGGCTTAAAATGCAAGGAAAATATTGTATACAAAGACCATATATAGGGTGTACATCTAGCAATAATTAATATATGATTTGAGCTAGCTACTAGAAGTCGTCCAAACCTGTATCATCTGCTAAAACTGAATCGAAACTAGAAATGCGACCCAACTCTGCCACTGTATCAGAGCAAACCTCCCTTCTACAAAATCCTAGACCATTCTCACAAAAATTCATTCTCGAAAAGTCACTCCCGGAACGTGTCGGTTTAGGCATGATGGGGACTTGAACACCAACAAAGTGGATGAGCCTGCCATCAGCCTTACTAAAAACAGGAAACATATGAAACAAAGTCCAAAAGGGTGGTGTCAAGTTATTTTTGTGATAGTTTAATAAAGTAAGTTGAATAGAAGTCTCTTGAGCAATGGCATGTCTAATATCCAAGAGTGATCTCCTATTATTAATTCCAGCTTGTTGAAACATGATCATCTGATGCTTCCCAATAACATCTTCATCTGAAGAATATCCACACATTTTCAAGAATTCCCTTGAAGCAAAAACAATCGGGTGGCCTGGAAGACAAGGGTCAGTTATGGTGAAACTGTAAGGCAACTCATCAAGAGCTTCTCTTACCCAATATGAGTACCTACTATTTATAGATTCTTCAATAGCACTAGTACTAGATTGCTCCTCCATTCAGTAGCACTTATTAATGATACAAACAAGATTATTCTTAATCCCAATCCCATGTATAGTATGTGTTCAATAAAACACGAAATCTTAAAACATGTATACCAAATCCAAAAAAAGACAACTGACCAAAGGAGATATCGAAAGGAGCTATGATATATGGTGGTTGTTTAAGATATGATATGTGTTATGTGTGTGTGACTCACTTCTTTGTTGTCTTTTTCAACTACACATACATATGTGTATGTTATCTTTAATACTACCCACTTGCAGTTGTATGTATATGTCCATTTTGTCCTTTACAATATAGTGTTATATCAACTTAGCTAGATAGTCGACATCGGAATATTATCGTTTAAAACGTTTTGATAACCTAATTACTAAATGAAAGTTTATTTTATAGTTAATAGAGAAACTAAAAATTTATTTTACAGGGCGAGGGTGAGGCGGTTAGAGGCGGTCATCGGCTAAAACCAAACTTCAAACAGAAAGTTCGGCTTTTACGTTTCTCAAAACCAAATCCCGAACCGAAATTTTGTTTGTTTGTATATTTTTTGGTTCGGTCTTTTGTTTTTTTGGTCTCATTTTGAGCTTTTTCGATTTTTTCATTATGTCAAAGCTTTTCTAATGATATAAACTTGATTTTGTAAAATATTAGCCGAAACTAAATTCAAATGTAAATAGCTTTATTTTTCATCGAAAACAATAAAACAAAATACATGATATATATATATATATATATATATATATATATATATATATATATATATATATATATATATATATATATATATATATATATATATATAACGATGAAAGAGACACTATTTTATTTTAAGAAAAACAATCTTTTGTGATTTTGCTATAATATTTGTTAAAGAGATATGTCTTACAAATATAATATTCATATCTCTTATTTTTTTACACTTTTGTACTGTGCTTGTATATATAAAAACTTATATACATATTTTCTAAAAATTATTTGACATAAATATATGACAGTTCGATCTTTTTAGTTTGGGTTTTCATACAAAACCAAAATTCAAACCAAAACTTTCGGTTTAAAAAAAAAAAAAAAAAAAAAATCGTCGGTTTTTTAGGGTTTTTAGTGATTTTTTTCCGCTTTTTGTGGTTAGGTTTGGTCTTTCGATTTTTTTATTAACCCTGTCATTTTACATAAGCATTATAGTCACATAATAATACACACACTTGAATTATGTAATTGTTACTTCAGCTACAAGATATTTAATATCTTCTCACGATGTCTTTACAAGCTAGTCTAACGAGAAACCAAAATAATATCAATCCACAACCCAATCAACAACACGTTTCACATAACATATGCGAAAATTAGTATTGTATTTCTAAAAATGTTATACACAGTTTTCGTTAGCAAATACTTTTGGTGTTGATCAGGTTAGGAAGATATCAACATCAAAATAAGCATGACTCACTTATGTTAAACTATGAAAATTCGTAAAAATATATAATACAAAGCAAAGGAAAGTCAATAACATAAATTAAATATTGGTGAAATCGTCCTCTAGTTTATGACCTGCTAGTTAGCATATCGTTAATTATTCTCTAAAGCAATTTGCATTTCTGTGACCAAAAATCAAACTTATTTTCAACTCAACAATTTCATGACATAATAAAAAATAATAATAAGACTAAAATACACCGTTGGTTCCTAATCTTGTTCCAAAAAATCACGCTGAACCGAAACTTGTCTTTTTCATCGTCCGTAGTCCAAAGTATGGGTTTTTGGGACTGTCCCTTGACCAACAATACTCAGGTCAACGTCTGTAATCTGTTATTTAGTCGAGGATATTATAGTTTATACACATTTATACCATAACTTAGTTAAATATAACGAGGGAATTATCACTTTCTAGTTGTTAAAGTCACATGCATCGCCAGTAGTAGTATGTGTTCTTTATGCTTTTGCTTTGAGTGTAGATAGATCAAAGATTATTTTGTGTGCTTTAAGATTTGAGAAAGTGCCAATTTATCCTAAAATCCTCAATATCAGAAAGCATGGATAAATATTTTTCATGTTTTGCCAAGTGACGAAAGTGAACCAGCAAAAGTGCGCGTTATGATCCCTTCAGGTAACCATAGTTTGCCAAGAGACGAAAGTCATGGGCCCTCACCGTTGCTTGATCAATGGAGATTAGGTGGTGGTTGTGATTGTGGAGGATGGGATATGGGGTGTCCTCTTATTGTTCTTGGCAACTCGGATATCCAGAAAGCTAAAGTGTGTACGCAGTCGGTCGAGCTTTTCCTAAAGGTATTGTGTCTGTAGCATAACATTACATTTTGTCATAATGAAAGTAGAAAGTTTGACCTGAAAAGTCAAAATTTTTATTATATATCCATTCTTAACTGAAAACTGTGTGTAACTTCACTAAGTGTATGGGATAGCATATTGCAAGTGCTTATTGACATATTGCCATTTTTCTAGAGAAATATGCACTTTTGACGTGTTTGGCTTGCCAAGTGCTTATTGGCTTTTTTGCTTAGATTTTGAGAAAATAAGTACTTTTAAATAAGCACACAGAGAGGTGCTTATTTAAAGTGTTATAAGGATGCCTCGGTTTGAAAAAAATGTCAATGTTGATTCTCAATAGGAATAACTTTGACTTCAAAAGTCAACCATCAACAGTTAACATGTAGGATATAGAACTTTTCTTGATTGAAATAATGATGTTTACATCTTTCTATTCTGTTTCTCATTTTGGTCAAATGATCATACTATGACACAGGGAACTAAAAAGGATACACATGCAATAACCATGAAAATGAACCCAGAAGGGCAGTATGTTGTTGACTTTCATGCACAATTGACCTCACTACAAGCGTTCTCCATTTGTATTGCTATCTTGCACACTACAGAATCATCGGATATTGTTGATCAAAATACGATAGAGAAAGGTTGCAATGTGATTCTATGAGAGTCTTTGCTGAGGACGGAGTAAGATGTTTAGACTTCAGACTATAGTAATGTAATGTAACAATTATATTTGATGCATACGTCATTTTTATCCATTAATCTCATATGTTTTACCCAAGAATGGATGTTTAATGTGACTATACTTTCGGTCTTCCTGTGTGACTTGATGCAATATGCTCAAATATGTATATACTAAGTTTCTATCAATACAATCAAACTTGAGATGAAAGATGGTGAGTACAACGGGCAAAAAAGGATAAATGGATGGTTTGGTGTTGGGGCGAAGATGGACATGAGTCCGGATATGGTCATAGAAAGAAGCATGATCAACTTTTTGATTTAACAGTGATTTTCCTCTCATTTTGTCAGTTATGCAATCAGACAAGAATCATACTATGAACACGAGGCATAAATGACAAGTATACATATGAATGGAATTATAGCATGAACTTGTAGCATCATGTTAGTAGCAATATTACGAGTGACTGAAGAACTAACAAAATCATATTCTAAAATCACCATGATGATGGGATTTACCACAAGCATAAAGCAGAAAAAAAAGTACCATAGTTAGCAACCTTAAACTTTTTTATGAGTGTTGTTATAGTTAGCAACCTTAGGTTGGGTTACATTAAACTAAGTTATGGTATAAATGTGTATAGACTATAATACCCTCGACTAAATAAAAGATTACAGACGTTAACCTGGGCATTACTGATCAAGGGACTGGTTTAGCCTCAAAAACCCATACTTTGGACTACTGACGATGAAAAGACAAGTTTTGGTTCGGTAATAATGTTTTGGACAAGATTAGGGACCAACGGTGTATTTTAGTCTAATACTAATAATAATAATAATAATAATAATAATAATAATAATAATAATAATAATAATAATAATAATAATAATAATAATAATAATAATAATAAATTATCAAAATTAGCATGACATAATGTAATTTAATATATTTAATAGATGATAAATGACTGACAATAAACACAACTACCTATTAGCTTTTGCATATTAAGATAATATTACCAAAACTATACATTATCTAGACCAACAAACCTCAATGCACGTAAAGATAATCCTACGAGATATTACGATACAGTATGAAAGGTTACAAAACCAATTCGGTACATAACCTTCCTTGTATTTTACTAGTCTAACGATTGAGGGCCTAAAAAGGATAGTTATTATTGTGATATTATTGCGAAGCACCTGTAGAGTATTTTGCACTATGTAATCACGTGTAATTTTTTACATTAAAAATCAAAACAAGGAGTTACATTTCATTCCAAAATCTCTTCCAAGTTATTGTCGCTCTTCTTTACCTCATTTACTTTTAAATTATTATCAAAAGGTAAAGTCCAATATTTGCACCTATGACTAAGTCAAGCAATTGCAAAGGAAGCCTTGCTCAGTACATGTGGCTTTAAAGGCGTCATACCTCCTTGACAACTTCATGAGAGTTAGAGTTATTGGTCGTCATTCATTGTATGTTTCATCAGAACATTGATTTCTAAAAAACCACACAACTCTTCATATTTTATATTGTTCATTTACATGCTTTGATTCGCGTGGATATATCTCCTTTCACTGAAATTGATTCACTTGTTGAAGATTTAAGACAAGATCAATCAAACAAGCTTGAAGGCTCAATGGAAGAAACGAGACGCAAGTGAACATCAATGAAAGAAATGGATAACTGTATTTTAATAGAATTTAATTGAAGATCAATGGAAGAAACGAATCGATTTATTTTAATAGAAATTTAAGAATTTCATGATGAAAGATTGTAACAACAATTAATTTGTAACCCAATAAGATGATAGGAAATCAAAGACCAAGTATAATATATCCTCTTTGTATTTTTGGATGATGAAAATCTTTAAAAGTAAGAATGACTGTTTGTTATTTTATATCACTAGTGCTAAATAAAATGACGTGACTAATATTTATAGTTGACCGTTTTTGCCGCCAAAAACTTTTGTGGATATCTAAGTGGTGATAATTAATGCGAGTGGCGTGCGAAGGTTTGCGAAAGGAAACCACCAATTAGTGGGAAACGTGTGCAAAGTATTCATGCAATACATAATCACATCTAACTTTTACCCTAAATGTTCAAACATGGAGTTACGTTTCATGTCACATTCTCTCCCAAGTTACTGTCTCTCATCTATACCAGCAAGATAACTAAAACAATAAGTCTTGATTACTACAACAGATTACAACGAAATCCTGGGTTACTACATGTGGCTTTAAAGGCGTCATACTTCCTTGACAACATTAGAAGACTTACGCGTTGTTAGTTGTCATTCCGTTTCTTTGTCACCGGCTCATTGACTTCTTACAAACCGTGTAACTATTCATATTTTATATTGTACATTTCCATTCTTTGTTTCAAGCGTGGATCTATATTCTTACTCCAAAATTGCTTCACTTGTTGAAGATTCAAAACAAGTTTAATCCAACAACCTTGAAGGATCTTTGGAAGAAGCGAGATGCAAGTGAAGATCAATGGAAGAAACAAATCAATGTATCTTAATAGAATTTTATAAATTTCAGTGTGGAAGATTGTAACAATTACTTCGTAACAAAAAAATTTATGTTCCGAATTTCAAAATAGAAGATTGTAACAATTAATTCGTAATATTGATGATTTCAGTGACCAAAATTTTGTGTTCTTTGTTGTGGAAAACTAGAAGGGGGGTTGAATAGTTTTACCAATTAAAACTTCGTTTTAAAATATTTAGATCAACTTATGTCAATCTATTTGGATGTGTATGTTGGACATTGATAGATAGATAGATAAATGTGTAATGAAAGATAAAGAGTAAGAAGCACATAACCACGACACGAGTATTTATAGCGGTTCGGCTACAAGGACACCTTCCTTGCCCTACTCCACTCCCCGAGTTACCTACTCGAGTGTTCGTAATCACTACACGACACCAACTCCTTATGGCGGAGAAGCCTTCACAACGTCGCCTAATCTTTTTCCGGTACTAGGCTAACCATCGGGTTCTTCCACAAGGTAGAACCATACCTATCACAACGTCGCCTACCCTTTATCCGGTATTAGGCTAAATATCGAGTTCCATTACGATGGAGGAACTACTACCCAACACTACACTACACCTAACCCCAAAGGAGATCAACTCCTTAATACAATACCATCAAGGATATCAATATCCTTGGATACAACCTATCTCTATTTGTATATCAATGCACCTCATTGATTATACAACCTTGGCATCCTCCACTAATGCCGATTGACTTGACTTCTAGGCATTCTTCACTAATGCCATTGACACGGACATTTGGCACCTTTCACTAATGCCTTCGTCTTGACTCCTTTAGCATTCTTCACTAATGCTTTTGACACGGACGTTAAGCACCTTTCACTAATGCTTTCGTCTTGACCCTTTCGGCATCCTTCACTAATGCCTTGGACACAA